>VOMN01005095.1:0-18544 GCA_014899125.1 Orchestia grillus | reverse complement strand
ACCACTACACCCACCCCTGAACCCACCACTGCACCCACCACTGCACCCACCACTGCACCCACCACTGCACACTGCTGTCCTGCTTCCAACGTTCCGCCAGAGGACACAGTTTGGAGTGAGAGCAAATAAGTTTCTTCGTATAATTCCTCAAATTCGAATTACCGTTAATTTACAGTTGTAACAATCGGTTGTAACGTTACTCACAAATGAGTAACGAGCAAATAGAAATTCAAAATTAAAATTTTCAAGCGTCGATGGAAGGAATGAAGTTAAATTGGTATTTCGTGTTATAAATCAGTAAGAAATTTAAAAGCAATATAAAATTCGTAGCAATTTACTCAACCCTAATGCATCTCGTTCGTGAGATGCATGAAGAGAAACGAGTTAAGCAAATGATATCTAAAGCAACTTTTAAAAATGCTGTTATTCGAGAAGGATAATGAAAATGAGGAGAAATACGATTATATAAAAACCCACTCATGCATTTACGGACTTCGGTTAAAATTTGTTACTTGTCAGCCTTATTGAATGACCAGCTACGTATTCATTCATACATGCCTGCTTATATTTAAGAGACCAGCTACGTATTCATTCATACATGCCTGCTTATATTTAAGAGACCAGCTTTGTATTCATTCATACTTGCCCACTCATAATTAAGAGACCACCTTCGTATTCATTAATACTTGCCCACTCATAATTAAGAGACCACCTTCGTATTCATTCATACTTGCCCACTCATAATTAAGAGACCACCTACGTATTCATTCATACTTGCCCACTCACAATTAAGAGACAAGTTTCACATTCTTTCACGAGTGCCAGCTTATTTGTAACGCTCACGTAAGTAAGCAAGGTAGAGTACATACATAAACGACGATTTTGCTTCCTGGATTCCTACATTGAAACTTCTCTGGGCACCTGGTAATCAAAGTTCGAAAAGTTCACCGGATCTTAACCTTTCGCTGAAGTAGGCCAACAAGGACTGCAGGGTCATGCTGTTCTTTCGACAACTGCTCTTCAGGCTACCAGCGCCGCTGCATTCCGCACCCCGTATTAGGACATTCGTGTTCATTTGGAAATCTGTCATTTAACTGTTTTTACCCCACCCAGTTTAGTGCATCAGAAGCTGATATTCACCTGCCTTTTTATGAGCATCAATAGAGTAAATTGGGATCGTCATGATATGGAGGAAAACTGGCCGCAGGATTGTCTCATATATCAGGTTGGTTTTAAGGTGAAGACCTATTTTTAGGAGAAATGCTTCAGAAAGAATAAATCAAACTGGTGTTTTTATTTATTATTTCGAGAAATATTTGTGAAAATTTTATACCTTCTCTTTTTGATTCTTTAAGTATTGTTCAAAAATTGTCTTCATATTCGCACTCGTAGTCGGCCCATCTAAAGATCACATCAAGAATGCTTTCCTGGATGAGTTTCCCAATGGTGTCAGAGCAGTAGCAGACGTAAAATCTATTTATTGGGCTGATGCGCACAGTGCAATGAAGAAAGGAAGTTGGAGATGGTTTTCCCATTTCTGAAGCGCACGAAATTTCAGCTCGATAAACAAGCCAAAAGCCAAGAAACCTGATACTGATTTCTTGGACGGTATGGTCTCAGAAAAAGCCACCGTTACCAATACAGTACTTACACGGCAGCGCAACACAAATCATGCCACCGTGTGCGCCCAGTGAAAAGGATCGAAGAGGTTGCAGTGGTTGGAACATGTGGGCCCCAAGCGAGCTGGCTCACGAGAATCTGCGACTGTGCATTGTTTCTTGTAAATCGTCGCTTGCAAAATTTATTCGAAAGCATGTTTGGGAAATAATACTTTTTTCACCCTATTCGCCGGACCTTTTACATTCTGATTATCATTTTTTTGAGACTGCAGAACAGTTTGGATGGTCTTGAATGCAACGTAGGCAAGAAATACGGAGAAGCATGCACATGTTTCAAACTAGAGCGTGGACTAGGCCTGCAAAATGCCTCGTGTTCGAATAAGGAAATCCACACTCGTCTCAATCGAAACGCATCTCATGTTATCGGTGCTTCTGATATTGAAAACAAAATTAAGAGTTTGATTTCTATCTTACATCCAAGTGTGAAAATTTTACAAACGGGGGATTTATTAGTTATTTGACAGGAAAATTGCAGTCCTTGAGACTACTGAAAGCCATGTTTAAGAATAACTTTTTTATCCTCATTTTTTTCAACAATGACCTTGAAATTGGACATTACTTTTGCACCATTACTTTTTGGTTGTTATCACTACAGTTAAGATGAATAGTAGTGATAACAACCACGTTAGCTCACATACATACATTGTTATCACAATTGTAAAGATGAAAAGGAATTTTGCTGCCCAGCATAGAACTTACAAGCGTTTTGTGTTCTGCATTGTGCAAATTTTTCCTTGCAAACGGCAAAACAATCATCAGTGGTGACTTCTCTATCCTGAATCGAGCAAAAACTCGCTACATTGCTTTGCATTTATTGACCTTTTAACACTGCATCTGTACAGGGTTGAGAATAGGCCCCTACCTTGGATTGTTGTATATTTCCCTCTATTTGTCAGATTTTCGAATGATCAGATTTAGATGAACTTTGAGCGACTTAAATGTGAGGCAGTCACCTGGAAATTTGAAGACTGAATCACATTCATCGTGAAATAAGGAGCAGCATTCACGACATGAAAACAAAGAATTGCAGGCAGCTAAGAGCTCAGTTGGAAGAGCATGAAACAATTTGTGAAAATTGCTCTTACAAAATTATTCAAGCTTACACAGCGCAGTGCTCCCTCTCCGTTATGAAATAATAATTATACAGCTGAATTATACCTGGTTTTCTATATGAGGAAGTTCGATTTATAGATGCTGCTCAAAATGCACGTCTTATGTTCCAAATAATTCTGAACATGATCTGATTCTCTGACACAACGCTCACGTTTCTGTTAAAAGGCGACTCGCTGTGTTGCTGCAGCGGCAGTTGAACAGAGTATTGCTGTAGCAGCAGTTGAATGTACAACATATACGATTTTAATCCTTTATTCACTCCACTGCAATGGCATTTGTTGAAATAGGAATAAATAAAAACCTCACGTTACACTTTTAAACAAATACTGATTAAACTTTCATTAATCCAAACTGAGAAGAGATTTCCGTAAACATCAAACCAAGAAAATAATTCATATTATTTCAATTGCATTCTCAACATTAGACTGCCGACGATTTAGTTTCAAGAGAAAGAAGAAATACTTCTAAGTATAATTTGCTTAACGTTCGTGGTGTCCAGTGAAAATTGTGTACACGAATTCACTGTTACAAGCATTTAACACTACATAACGATGTATATTTGACGCACTCCTTAATTTCTAATCTCATATCTACAAAACTCCTATCGCTTCTTGTGAAATTTGTTCTTAAAAGCTCTGTCTTGAATTGGAATTGAGAATTTTCTTCATAATGCCACATAGAATCTAATTCCCAGCATATTCTTTCACCGAACCGTTAGGTTCTCAAGCGAATGACCAGCTCTCATCTCACGCCGTGGCCCTAATTTCAAGTGCAGTAACAACACGGGGTCTGCGCAGCGCTATCACCGCGTCCGTTGCTCCAGCACTCTAGACTCTAGAGAATAATCTTCCCTTACACAGGCGGTCAAGACATGCGTTTTGCTTTCGATTGAGCGTCGAGGAATACGTTTTAATGCATGCATTCAATCTTATCTGTGCGCTTTGAGATCTCATCTAGAGATGAGCTGCTGTTGATGGCTTAGGGGCGGGAAGACAGCGAAAAAAAAGGAATCGTCGTCTAGATCGAACGCCTGTTTATTGGAAGCATTTCCTTTTCCAGAAAGTTAGTGTGATGAGTAGAAGGTAATATCAGCATCTTTTTGTATGGGTTTCTGAATTGTTTGTTCATGGAACTTATTTCAAGGAAACATTGCATAATTTGTACGTCGAACTCTCAAGCATGTCGAAGGTTCGATATTTGTGTATTATCAATGAGCTATTTTCGAATAAACGCAGTTTACTGCAGAATTACTTTTTCTTTCCACGTCGACCTGTGCATTTGATTAATTCCCTCTAAGAGTATTTTTAATACAAATGCAAGGGAAAACATTTGCCAAATAATGAGACAATGTTGCTTCAATTAACAATAATTTCAAACTAGACTCCAAGATAATATTTTCGTTCATTTCGAAGTGAAAAAAGCACAAATTTAACCAAAGGATGTAATGATGATTTTATCATTGGCATTCTTCAAATAATTTTTTTAGCGAGTTGAAACACGACTTTGCAGTGCGCGTTTTCGAAACATCCTTGTATACAGTCGGCAACGCGGAGGTCAGGCGTCCGAACTTCTCAAGTCTTTTGTTTTGAGGAAATGAAGGCTGCAGGTGTATGACTGGAAGAACTACTGAAATTAGAACGAAGCAGATCGTTGAAAAATGTGCAATGACTTTTGACGAATTACAGTGTAATATTTCACAAGTTGTTGTTTCTATCTACTTCGACCAATCATTGTTCATCCTGGATCAAATTAAGGATTTAAACAATAGTATTTTATGAAAAATAGTTAGAATTCATCTGATGTTCAACGAAGAAATGTTTACGTAAATTAATATACGGTACAACCATCATCATTTGTTTCCTTCCGTTCATATTACAAGCATGTGATTCTTATTTTCAAATTGCAATTGTAATGTGAAACTGTGTTAAGAGAATTGCAGTTACATTTGACAATTCATATGCACTGAATGCATACTGAAATTCAGCAAGACCTGAACTAAAATACCTACCTTCAATGCAGAATTTCAGAAAAGAACTCTCTCACCACCTGAAAGTCATGCCTCACATACCATACAAAAATGCAGAAATTAATCCGTTTTCTTCTCGTTTATTTAATAGAAGTTTCTCATTTTCTCCCCCTGACTCGACGATCTCTCAGTTCACGAGTCGCGTTTTTGCAGAGGTTGGCTACGTCGCTTGGATACGTCGAATTGAGAGGCGTTGGCTAGAGTACTGACTGCTGAGTCTGCTAGACCACGAAGTAGAAATTTCCAAAGCATCTTTTGCTATTTTGTTTTTCAGCTCAGCTAAAATGCGAGGTATGTTGTACGCGCAGGAGCTTCTCCGCGTTTCCTGAAACGATGATGATGGCTTTGTGCGTAAATGCATTCCTCAAAGCTCGTGAAATTCAATTGATTTGTTATTTTGGCAAGAAACTAGGGTTAATTCACGATAAAGCATTGTTGATCGTAGCTCACGAGCGTTTTTAAAGGGCTTGAGAGTTGAAATGAAATAAAAATTGGAAATCGGTTGCAAGTTGAAATTTTACTTATCAAAGATTCGATTTTGGAGGTGGTCAAATTGATTTGAAGAACCTAACGACAAAGGATTTGGAAACTTTGTAAAGCTAGGTAGGTATGTCTCATGCTTTATCGTGATGAAGTGAAGAAGCTTTTATATTAAAGTTCAGTAAGCTGGAATGAAGCACATTTATTCTCATCAAATTACCGTCTTACTGAGATGTACATACAATCGAAATTATCTCCGCTAAGAACTTATTTTTTTCCTATTAAAATGATCTGGTTATCAGCTCGTTGCCTTTTTTTTGTATTTTCAGATTCATATTAGTTAAAGGAAAAATGTCATTCGATTAACTGAGTTTCCTAGACTTTTAATTTCTTTCATTCCGCAGTGCATTTGCCCTATGGTAGAAAACCGAACATTTCACCTTGATAGCGAGTACTCTCTCTGTTATACCCAGTGGTCTCGCGATTTAACAAAGAATTCCTTCTATCACAGTATATACTGTTACTAGTGTACTAAATGATCCTGTTATTATGTCAGGTACTGGTACTATTATGCTGAATACAAATGTTATTATACCGATTACTGTTGACTAACAACTTTCTCTGCGTTTAAATTATAATTTCCCCACAATCGGGTCTCATTTTAAGACTTCGAACAGACAGGCGTATTGTGATTGTTGTTAACGCTCGCGATCTCGCATGTTAAATTGTTAAGTTAACGTTGAGTACCGGCGTTTTATCATAGCAGATTTTTATAGAGCACATGCACATATATACAAAATGCTTTACGTTCCATTCTTTGCTTGAAATTTTGCTGCTCGTCCCTGAGACCTAGAGTGCATTGTCCGATGGCTACATTCTAGACTCGATATCTCGGCCGACTTCATCTTCTCTAGTACGTCTAGCTCTGATTTGGGACTGAAGTCTAAACACTCTCGACTTTGACTCCCAACCCTTAATTTCTGTTCATCTTTTTACTCGCACATTAGTTCAAGAGAAAAGAGTTTTCAAATTAGAATTCTGCTCCTGAGTGCACTCTGTATTCTAATTGCAACGTAAATTTTTGCGATTTAGACAACCTCTGCATAAGGGCACGGAGCGCTGCTTGAGGAAAGTTATCGAAAGAAAAAATAGAAGCTATAGACCGGCTTGTATGATGTTTTCTTGCAGCACGAATTTGCTCGGGGAAAACTTGAAAATTAATTAGACGAGACCAAGCAGCCTCACTATCTTGAGTTGAACAACCTCTGGGCAATTACAACGGTCCAGGCGCATCGTTTGCAATGAAGTTTTAAAATGCTGAAGAAATTTGAGTGTCCTGTGAAGAAACCAAAATTTCGTGTCCCACTGTCGCAATGTTGCTAATTAGTTTTCAATCGCGTATTAGTTTTCAATCAATAATCGAGTGTGGAATGATTAAATTTGTGATCCCTAAAAGAATCCTGCTTCATGTCAAATTTTATCTTCAGTGCAAGTGACTGCAGAAAATTTGATTTAAAACTTCAGATACTATAATTTTGTCCGGTAAAGAATAGTCAAATTGTTAAATGTTATAATTAACCAAATTAATTGACATAGTCTTAGAGAGAAATCAAGCAGAGGGCCACTTAAATTCGAAGCAAGTTGTTTAGAAAATTAGTTTGAGTAAATGTAAGTTTCGTGAAGTTCTAGAAAATGAAATCTCGCTTAAAATTGAGACGTCAAAATACCCAATAATGAGTGTCTTGCGGCCCACGATTTAGATTTTTGAATTAATGTGAATAGTTCTGCGAGAAATTTTAAATTTGAATTTAACTTTTGTTTTTTTGATACTGAATTTCGTAAAAGAATAATGAAGGGATTGGGATTTTTTCTGCTTCCTAAGCGGAGAATTTATCTGCAAGAAAGGATGCCGCTATAACAGTTGTAATTAGAACAAGGCAAAGTATATATTCACTCTATGTTGCAGATGAAATCCAAAATTCTGTTGAGCATAAGAATTCGACTTCATATAATACTGTACGTGTAATAAAGTCTGCCGTGTTAACAGAATGAATAGAAAAATTCACATTCAAAGACTGTATGAAAATTGTCACAGGTATTAAAACAACCCTCTCTAGAATTGAACGTTTTCTCTTAAATTCACTTGATGAAACAGAATTGGAAGCCAATACTGGCGTCTGAAGCGAGAGGACTGTTAGGAGACTCACTCCGAAAGAACACGCAGTACTTGAGAGCTGCAAACCAGCAACAAAGATCAATACCTGGCACATGAGGGTCGCAGGAGGCCCCACGCACGAAAGAGAACAAGCAGAATGCAAGAAGTGGAGGCAAAAGGGCAGACAAAGGCCAGGGAGTGGCTCCATAAGCACAGGAAGTCCGAGGGCTGTACGCTCTTGAATGCATCGCGAGGTCACCTGCCCAGCGTTTCGGCTTTGAACTCGCACCATTCCGGGACCACGTTGCTGGAGTCAGCCAGATCGTGCTTTAGCATCTCATCGTACTTGGTGCAGAATGGTAACGCGTTGCGTTTGGTTTGATCGCACGATACAGCCTTGCGAGCCGCGGCTTGTTCATTTTGATGGAAACGGACGTTGATGATCTTAATTTGTGCACGTGGGCGTACATTGGAAATCATTATCGTGGTCGCGAATTAAGGTGCAGGGTTGAAAATAAGTTATTGCTCTCAAAGTCTTAATTCTATTCATGTGCTTAACATTCATGGCTTTGCATCGTTCATGTAGACGTGCTTACAGAGCTCGCAGTAAAATACTTTATAATATTGGGTTCGCTAATACAGGGTAATTGCAACGTTTATATATCATGTTTATTTATCAAAACAATTTATACTGATATCATAAACAGAAAAAAGAATTCGTAAGCAGTCCATTACTACCAATTAAAACGATTTAGTCAAAATGATTGATGTTGGAGTCAATGGCAAACTTGAGACGTTTTCAAAATTATATTATCTACACAAATCCCGAAAACCTTCATGAGGGCTTTTAACCAATACCTTTGTGAGTATTATTTTCACTGCCTCCAATTTTTCATGACGTCCAGCTGAAGCTTAGTCTCGAGTATGGATTACATACACACTGTAATCGAAAGGAATCATGTCTGGTGATGAATGAAGTCATCTTTTCTTTGAAGTGAAGTTAGGAACGCTGGCTGTCAGCCGCTGCTGAGTTTTCTTGGCTCATGCAAAGTCGCTCAGTCCTTCTGAAATGACCATTGCTGATTCTTGAAGTGATTCATTGCGCTAGGCAGTAATGACTTACCAAAATCTTACTTCGGAAATTTTTTTAGTTAAGTTTAACCTCTTGATTCAGAAAAACTAATCAACATTTTCCGGACTCAGAAACAGCAACCCAGACTATCACAGAAGCCCGTCCTTGTCTCTGAGTGACTACTCGAGGCTCCACCTGATCATTTTCCGTCTAAATTAGATCATTCTGAGCGTTGAAATGCTGTTGTACATCGGTTTCTCCTCATCACGGATGACAAGGTTAAGCAGCGTACCTTCCTAGACCCGAAACAGAAGTTTTTCACTCTCGAAACGCTCTTCCAACAAAAGGTTGCAGATTACAGCTGTTTCATCACATGTTTGTAAGAAGAGATTTTCAAGGCTTCGCGTCGAACGATAGACATTATTACAATTGAACCATTTCTTTTTTTTGCTAGATTTAAGAGAAATTTCATTGGATTTTGACGTAACATGTCTCCGGTTGATTTTCTCACTTTAATGCTCTTGCTGTTCGAGGACAACCTGGTCCAGGCCTAGAGTATTGTCGGTTTTTCCAGTCTTACTGAATCGTTAAAAGGTTCTCCACACAATTATTCAACTGACTTTATATATAGCTATTAAAGCCCTTGTTAGGTCACCTACTGATTGACCAGTTGGACGTAACTCGAAAATTGCTTTTCTTTCGATTGTACCTTTTGCCATTGCAAAGAATCACACTCTGAAAATGTGAAAAATAATCATTGCTGTTGAATTATCCGTAAAACGTAAAAAAATCATGTACTTCAATTTCTCCTCTAATGCTACGATACATATTAAACCCCCTATACTGTATATAATTTGTCTTTCACATGTGAATACGTGTTATTAAAAGTTAAACAAGTGACTGTCACTGCAGTGACGCACCAGAGACTGTCACAAAAACAACACCAGGGAATGTCACAACAGTGACACACCAGTGACACTCACACCAGTAACTGTCACAACAGTGACACACCAGTGACACTCACATTAGTAACTATCACAACAGTGACACACCAGCGACACTCACATTAGTAACTATCACAACAGTGACACACCAGCGACACTCACATCAGTAACTGTCACAACGGTGACACAACAACGGTTGCCACACGAGCCAAAGGGCAACTCGGGCTGCAAACAAGAGTCACATGAAATAATTGCACCTCCCTCGGAACGATCTTCCCCAGCAGCGGCTTCGTCTGAAGTCCTAAGGACAAGCCTGAGAGAGAGAGGCACAAGCAGCCTGTGCAGTGCGCTGAATGACCACAATTCAGTGCTGCTCGCCGCCTGCTGAATAACTGAACCGTTATTCATTTAGGCAGTGAGATCGCACTTGAGTTCGTGTTGTGATGTTCTCACCCGCTTAGTGAGCGTTCAACCCCTACCTGAGGTTCTATGTACCAAAGACGGTAATTACTTCGTGGATATTTTGTGCCCATCTTCCCCATTGGATAAAGGGGAAGATGGCAAGTATATTTTTTCTTAAAAATTTTCGTGGCCAGTATATGTACAGAGATGCTGAAATGCATCCATAACTTAACAAAACACGAGAATAAGTTTTTCATAATAACCTCGCACTACGAAAGCACTTGCACAATTATTATACTACCAAAAATTTCACATGAAAATTTGAACACATTCATTCATATTTGAAATTTGATTATTATAAGGTTCCTTTAATCACTGCAAGTTTTGGTCACGTGCATGCATTAACAGCCACGTCCATCTTGACCGAGCAAAGCAGGTCTTACTGCGCAAAGTTATCACCCAGTTAAGCAAAAACAAAATACTGAAGTTGGACATAACTCGAAATGATTTTTTTGCAGTCAGAATATTAAAGCATTTTTCTACACCGTATTGACGCTGCCTTTAGTCTCCAGAGCATCTCTTGCGAGCTTTCTTACATGTGCTGTACAACCGCTGACAGCCATTTTTCCTAATTTTTCCACCTTACAAATTTATTCCAGTTCATTACGAGCTAAAACACGTGATAACCTTTCATTTACCAGACATGCGAATGTCATATGAGTTGATTATAAAGAAACATCATATAAAATTTTCATTTTAATTACGTTCGGGTCTCGTAAAAGTGTTGACCGAATCCACTTCAACACGTCACCCAAAAGCTTACATTTTTTCAAAAGCCCCCACCTACAGCCAAATATTTAAAAACGCAATTTCATTGCTTTAAAATGTGAGAAAGTTTACACTGAAATGAATGAGAATCTCTCACAATTACCTGACACGAGCGTCTAGCTTTGGCCTCGCTGGCTTATAATGAGGAGTAATCATCGCCGTACGGCATAGACATGCCTCTCTGTACTGAGTACTGCATGTCCAGGGAGGGCTTTTCGATGCACCAATTCATGGTAGAGTCCGTGGCACGACTGATGAGCGTCCGCCATGTTTTTGTTGAGAGCGAAATTCTTTGCGTAGCACTAGTACGTCATGTACTGTACACTAGCATCCCGTAATAGTACTTGTACGTCATGTGCTGTACACTAGCATCCCGTTGTAGTACTTGTACGTCATGTGCTGTACACCAGCTTCCTGTTTTAGCACTTGTACATCATGTGCTGTATACCAGCTTCCCGTTGTAGCACTTGTACATCATGTGCTGTACATCAGCATCCTGTAGTAGTACTTGTACGTCATGTGCTGTAAGCCAGCGTCCCGTAGTACTTGTGCGTCATGTGCTGTACACCACCTTGCAAATGAAGACGCAACTTACAGTCTCACTCACCTTTGAACTTATGGTAATCAGAAATGCTGAAGCCATAAATGGTGACATCGGATCGCGCGATTTCTTCCAAAGTTCGTTCACATCGAGAGCTTGACCATGGATTGTGTCGCTGGCCAAGCCAAAGCGACGTTGCCGAAGTTCACTTAACAACCATGTGAAAATGATTCTTCGAAAGGCCACGTTGTTCTATGGTGAAGTTCCACCGTTTGTGAGTAAATTACATGCTGTTAAAATAAGCGTGTAAGCGGGAGTTTCTTGACCTTTTTAATTGGCAAGTAATAAAAGCAATTCATATTTGTCTGCAGTACCGACTGAAGGGCTTTACAGTTACGGCGCCTAAGTCCGTAGCAGTACGATTGCTCGATGTATCGCTAGCTTCTAAGAACAAATATTTTCACTGATGCACTACGCCACAATAATCGATGTCGTGCTGTGACATCATATCGTTTATCGTGTCGTAAACGTTTACGGTATGTGTGCCATTTCTAAGTGTAGGACGGGTATAAGAATAGAAATAGAAAAACATTGGTCGATAAAAATCTCAAATCATCGCCTTAAAAAGTATCCAACACGCCCACAAAATTGTGATTGATACAAAAAGCATCAAACACGTACCAAAAAACACCCTTGTTAAAGTCAACTCATGTCAGAAATGGCTTAGACTTCGCCAAGGCACACTCGGAAAGCCTGCAGGTATTTGGGGTGCTGTACTACGTACGGTCTGACGAGACGAAGATTGAGTTATTTGGGTAGAACTTTCGACCCTGAACCGGATATTCATTGTACCCGCTGTAAATATAAGCAGGCCAACCTTCACGAACTCTCCTATTTTCAGGCTTCGATAACAAGTACTGTCCAACTCAATATAACCTATCGTTGCAGCTTTTAAAAGTTTGGAAAAATATATGGTATTGGCTATACACGTGAAAATTACAGTTATGATGCTTAAGTAGTCTACACAAATTCACCATTCTAGCTGAAATGTCATATTACTGCTGAGAGTACATTCGAAGTACTTTATCCCCATGGAATTTAATTGGCGTCCTCGCCTTTATAAGCAGCCTGTCATTTTAGGACAAATCTGACGAGCGGAGGTTCAAACACCAAGGTGAGCCAAAATTTTCTCCGATGTTAGGTTCTAATAAGGGTAAAATATTTTCACTGACTATAACGCCCTACGCTTATGAATAAATTCAAAATTAGAATTCCTGTGCAACAGCTTACACGAGAAAAATTTATGGAACGATTTTATTAACGGAAAATTCACTATGAAGAGTTACTTATTTTCAACTCTCTCTCGACGCTCCTCGAAGTCTCTGTACGTCAACGTCAGTCGTTCTTCCGTGAGAAGGTCACTGCTGTGCACACCGATTCTGCGCTGCTAGCCATGTGCTGCTCTTTTCGCCATGTGAGGACTCCGCGGCGCCATGTGACATGGTCAGTACAGTCTTGTAACACGTGTTGCGTTCTCCAATGATAACAAGCTTGCTGGAAGCATAGAAATTGCGTGAGCGCACGGTCTCATACTTTCAGAAGTGAGCTGTCGTTGGTGGCTGAGGAATTGTGTACAAATTATACAAAGCGCCGCGAAGTTCAGGCGAGTGGACCGCTCATGAGCTTAATGTAGTCAGTGTCAATTAGACAGCAAAAATATAGTGTTGAATAATGATTTCGCATTGGCTCAATTTACCATTGGTTTAATAATAATATGGTAAATTAATTGGTTTGATTATAATAATTTATTTTGCATTTGTTATTGAAAGTATCATTTATTTCACATTGATGATTATTGTATGAATGATTCATTTTGCATTGGTTATTGTAGGTATCACTCATATCACATTTTTTATTGCTGTCATCATTCATTTCGCATTGGATATCGTAAATAAAATTCATCGCAGAACCCTTGCCTATGCTCCGTTCAACCCTTCAATAGATATACAAATTGCCTGAAGTAATGCCTATCCGTCGAAGGAAGTACATTACGTGTGCACAACCTTATGTACATATCAACAGACGTACATCAATTTAGCATATATGGTGTTGAAGCTTCGAAATAAATCGACATGAAGAAGCTTGCTTTGTGATCTATGTCATTTACCTATCAAAACAGAGTAATCTATTTTGCATTTGGAATCCTTCTCTAGTAAACTGAATACTATCAAATAGATTGGTATTTACAATAACAGGCTAAATTGCTTTTTAATAAAAACTGTTACAAACATTGAACTAGAATATGTTTCCTAATTTTTTTAAAAGCCACTCATGAATGACATATATACATATGTATTGAAATTATCAAATTATTAAAAATTTTAATGAAAAACTGTTTCATTTATATGATATAGCTTTAAAAAATATTCTACGAATGCTAGAAAACTTATACACATCGAACAGACAAAAAATGAAGAATTTAAGCAGAGTTACTCCTGTTTAAAACCAATCCAATCAAAAAGCTCCTCGGACAAAAAATTAGTCACCCGCTACTAATATCAAAATAAGTTCCAATTTGTAATAATTTTGCAGTTTATCGTATATATGAAAGAATCCAGGTTACAATATGCCATCTTTGCACTGAAATTGCTATATTAAGAGATATCACGCTTCAGTTTCCGTGCTTAGGAACGAATTTAGAATCACGATCCGAAGTTTTAAAACGAGACTTCCACACGTAATTTTAAGATTGTAATCATGTAAATTCTAATTAGAAGTTCCATCGAGACTTTCATGTTTTAATTTTAAGGCTATAGTTTTACTAATTGAAAAACCAAGTGTTGTATACTTTGTATGTGACTTATTGCGGAATAAACAATTCTTCTTTTTTTCTTTCTTCTTTTCTTTCTTTCTTTCCAATATGGTGTAGGACCTTCACGAGCACGAATAAAGACGACAATTCTGCACGGCATTGAGTCTACAAGGATCCCAATGTACACCTGGTCAATTATAAACTACTCTTAAATCAAGTGATCTTGTAGTGCGGCCACAGTACGTGGGCAATCTTCTCGATGTCCAACCCTTGTCGTCCTAGGACCTAGGTGGTTCCACTAATTTTCTAGTGGGTTAATGTCTGGGGAATTAGCTGACTAATCTAAATGCCTGGCATATCCTGAATGACTTTCATGCCAATTAATGAAAGTTCTAGCCTGATACATCCGGCGGTTGTCGTCCTTGAAAGGAGCTCGAAAAACATTAAGTGACTGATTTTTTTGTGTAACAAAAGTGGCTGGCCGCTCGATGTTCACCTGAACAATCTGTCTCTGGGAAATTTCAGGTACACTTTTGGATGTCGGACAGACATACCTTTGAAAACATCCATGGAGTTTTTGTAAGAGATATTGTAGTTTTTTTACAGGAACAGAGATGTTGGTCAATGTGATAATGTAACTAACGAAAATTCGTGAGAAAAATCGACCGGGGTAAGTCGATCCCAGTGCACCGTTTGGACGGGTCGTAGAGGTGCACCCAGGAAGGTGTCTGCTTGTCTGGATCATCTGAGAGATACACGGAAGTTTTTACGAAAGAAGATTAAAAATCAGACGATCAGGAGCAGAGTGACAGCTACAAATGGATGCCCGGTGTACACCTTACTATTTTATACTTTGAAATTATTTCATATTACATTTTTTCAGTACTTTTTCTCTTATTTTAACCACAACATTCCAGCACTTCCCCTCCTGCATTCTCCAGCCAGCTGACAAAGGGAGTTCCAGAGGAAGCCTGAAGTACCTTGCGTACTTTACAAGGCTAACAAAAAAGAAACCTTTTTAGCGAATAAATTTCCCGTGATTCGTTACCATTGCATGTTCCATGGTATGGGCAAACCTGTACTCAAATTTGGACCGAAATTTTGTCGTTGAAATATAAGATGAGATCTGTTGGCAGACAGCATATTTTAATGGCTTAGGCTCCTTAGCTTCAATCATCGCAATAGAAATTTGACCATAAAACTACCTACGAGTCGCACGAAAGGTGAACAAAGTCTTTTATAGGCCAAATATCGCCAATGAAAACATCACACTTCGACACAAATTGAAGAAACATTCTATATGATTCACCATTCATTGTCATTCATTATGACGACGGGCCCAAAAAAAACTGGACGACGGCGACGGTGTGCAGACGACGTCAGTGTCCGCAATAGCGTTTGGGTGACCAACTTCCTGAGCCAGCCAAGGTCGACCGTGAGTCGCTGCTGTATCACCGTTACCGCAGCCACTCCTAAACTCAACCTCGAACCCTCAGGGCACGCCTCGCCGCAGAAAGAACGAGGCCTTGTATGCATTTAGAGCTCTGCTAGCCAGCCCAGTGATAGTGACAACAGTTCGATATCCGTTTGTCCTGGGACGGAGACAGTTCGATATCCGTTTGTCCTGGGACGGAGACAGTTCGATATCCGTCTGTTCTGGGACAAAGTAGGTTCGATATCCGTTTGTCCTGGGACAGAGATGACAATTTGATATCCGTTTGCCCAAGGACAGAGACGACAATTTGATATTCGTTACCCTGGTTTAAATGAAAGTGGAGTGATCGCGTACTCTTCGTGAAACTCGTGAACGATGTTTTTGGAGACGCAACGAGCTTGAGATAGTTTCTGAAAGCTTATCATACTTCTTTCCTCAATTCAAAGCTGCAGAAACCTTGATTGATGATTCTTAGAATTGATTAACTTGAATAAATTTTCCATAAATAAATTTTAAAATTTTAGGAAGGTGTTCAAGTTCCCTTCTAAGTAGAGCAAGAGGAGACACGTAAGCAACGTATTTCAGTCAATCCACAGACTATGTTATCAATGAAACATGCTATCTTCATAGAATGAGTAATAGTGAATTAATGTTTCCGTGCAGATTTTTTTGATGCTTTGAATAAGCGTTGTCGATAAAAGCCTTATCAAGGCGCCCTATCAAGGAGCCCTATCAAGACATCGCGTCTAGTCGTTGTCCAGTGCTTCAGAACATGATTTTTCTTCGTTTTGTAAACTCAAAACCTCTACTTGCAAGAGATTTTTCCTTGATATTTTTAAGGAACATCAAATATGAAATGGCGCTCTACCCAAAATCTGCAACTTTAATCGGAGTGAACTGACGCGAAAATTCAATAGAAGCACAGACATATAAGATAATAGTTGAGATAAATCCAAGATATAAAATGCTTCATACACAGAAAGTAATGTACGGAATAATTACACACTATTTAATTAGACACGAAGGACCTTCAAAAGCCCTGATAATGTCTTTATCTCTTAAAACTATGAAGATCTAGAACATGAGTTTAACTATAGTTGATCCTAAAATTAAAGACTCGAATTTAATGTTACTCCGTCGTTTCTAGGGAGAAACGACTTGAAGATATACTTAATAAAAATAATCAATTATGTACAAGCACACAAAAAAATTGAGAAAGTACGAGAAGGCATGATCTACTGCGGATCATTTTGAACATTTTCAGGTATAATTTTTTTTCAAAAGACAAAAAATTTGAGCTTTGTATCAATTGACTGGTATCAAAGAAGCGATATATTCGCGCACTGAAATTTCTCCCATTTTGCGGAAAGAAGGCCTTCCAGTTCCCCACCGTACATCAGTGTGAAAGTTTAGTGATCATTTAATGTCCTCCTTGACTACCGACGCTCCCCTACACTACACCTACGTTTGATGCACGCTGTTCAAGGTGATGTACACCACACAAGTCCGCGAGGTACCTCCAGCTTCTCACTTTACGATGGCTGCTCTGTTTTTCACCGCCATCAACATGTGATCATTCGAAACTTTCGAAATGCAAGCTTCATGTTCAAGGTTCCCTGAGCGCAATGCTTCGGACGAACCCCAGCCAGCGCTATCAGGGGGGTCAAGAAGCGCACACGAGTGGGGAAATATTTGTCGGAATGTTCAAGGAGCATCGCGTGAAAGAATGTAAGGGAGCTCTCGTCTTACACTTTCTGTTTCAGACACGTTCACCAGGTCATTATGTTCCGTTAAAAATTTGTACTGTGTCACTAGAAATATTTGACCGAAATTTTTGTCAAGAGTGAATATTGCCGCGTAGAACTTTACCTTCACTAACGAGCTGATGTGTTCAATGCAAAAGGAAATAAATATTGTTTTTTCGGTCGTATTGGATTTAATTAGAAGGTATTAGTGAAGACTTGTTTATGTCTATTTTTGCATGTAGATATGCATGCATAATAAATTAGGATGCGACCCCTGAAATCTGAAATCTGTAGTACCGTTTTTGTTTACAAAAGTGACCTTCTTGTGACATATCGTCGGTGAAAATATTCTATACTTCCTGCCCCTTGTTGAAGACCCGCAGTACTCAAATGGTCTCCTGAGGGAACATGGTGTTACATACACACACAGTGTTCTCTGAGATGTCTTTTGATATTACTATCATCATAAGTAGACTCCCCGACACTCTATTACCTTGCAGGAAGCCTTGTCCTAAAGGTTACTTGCCACATGGGCAATCATACAAAGACTTATGACACTTATGATATTCCTACGCAATAATCGATTATTGAAAAATTTCCTGAATATACCATAAAACAAGCTCCAGATAGAAGGTCAACTACTGTAATGTCGGACCGGAGACCCCTTTTAGTCCCTATTTGCAGAATTTTTAGTTTGAAATTCTGAGGACACACGCCTTGTGCCTCGTAGTCATTGCGTACTGGACACACACATGTTACCAATAAATACCTGGTATTCCAGGTATTTATTGCTTTTATTGCTTTTCATTATTTGTTGGGAATACAGACTTTCATCAATAAATATTGATGATAATAATGGGTTTAAGAAGCTTTGCCTCGATATCTTGTTAATTGTGTTTCAGATGAAAACATAAAATTCATGTATGGGACTGTAGAGAACACTGACCGACGATAGCGCAAGTCTTTATTTTTAGGTGTACAATATGTTCAGTCCAACGTTGCAAACTATCTCAGCCTTATTTAATTACGTAATAATTTAAACTTTGTTCTTTCTCACTCAGTGATTATGAGGTATATGAGCCTATATTTACTAACGGCCCAGTTTTAATTCTCATCTTTGCCAAACATCTCCTCCTAATCCTATTCTGGGTCTCTTGAGTCACAGTACACTTTATTGGTTAATCTATACCTCTATTTTTACATCAGTTCAATTGCTTTTGCTAGGATTGACGCGACTGCTCTTGCATTCAAGTGTCGTTGTAAAATTCTATTCGTTTATTCGGTCGAAATGTGAAGACAGTTCGCCGTGGAG
>VOMN01005081.1:0-13427 GCA_014899125.1 Orchestia grillus | reverse complement strand
TGCCACATCATAGCTGGGTGCCACATCATAGCTGGGTGCCTTATCACAGCTGGATGCCATTTCATTATTGGGTGGGGTGCCATTTGACGGCCGTTTAGAGAGTTTGAGTTCAGAATCCTTGAGTTGTGTATAGGTTGAAAATTTCTGATGGTAATAGGACTGTAGCCTGCAAGTAGCAGATGGATTGGGTCCCCTGTCCACCAGTAGCTGTGGTGAGGGGAGACGCGCAGGTCCGTTGGTCAAGTAGACGGTGTTGGCAGAAGCCGATACGCACGAGGACAACCTGTAGTGCGGTATTGCTGTGCGCACCTGACTCCTGAAAAGTAAATAGGCTCGTCCCAATGGGCTAAGTAAGAAGCGCATGGACTAAGCAAAAGTTTCCAGGCAAACTTTTCAGAGTCTGCCTTAGGCTTCACTCAGATCGCATCTTTCCTACCTCCCACGTAGAGCGCACATGGGACCATTTTAGACTCGCGGGTCCGTCCCTCTACGGTGATTTTATCCAACAGCCACGCTTTCCAGAGCTCGACATTCTTCTGAGGCAGGATCACCTGAGTAATATTATTTTGCAACGCCACGCCACCTTATTTTCAGAGCGTGCTAATATTTCTCAGCCACTACTGGCACGAAGCATCATTTACTCAATATGGACTGTACGAACATATACAAAAGCGGTCGTAAAAACTTACTCGTCTTTGTATCCATTTAATTACAGTCATATTATTTTGGGATTTGTGCGGGGAGCCCCTCAAGGGACATAGGATAGGCCATAGGCAATAGGGGTAGGTTAGATAGGTTTGTCTATCCTATGCTACGGGACTAGCGCCCCCATGGGAGCACTGCTAGGCTACCTCAGCTTTTGATAGGCCTTCGGGACTTGTATCTTTCGCGCCCACTTTGCTTTTTTCCGTTTTCATTCCTTCTTCGCTATTTCTTATTTGTCTTTTCCTCCTCTTCCTTCTTAACTCGCTGTTTCTAGGTGCAGGGGATCTTGTGTGAAAACACACCTTGTGTATAGATTCCCCGTTCCCCTAAGTCCATACTAAATGGTCCCATTTTTTCGGTGCGAGATGGTCAGAGTTACTGAAGCGCTGCTCTCATTACCTCTACTACGTGTGCAGGGAGACACTTCGGGAGACTACAGAAGGATGCTTCTGGCCGTCGCTCAGGGCTGAGCGGCAACCACCGAGCGTTCGTCGAGGGGCGGCTGTGCGGAGGATGCTGTGGCAGTCGGCGGGTGGCCGCAGGCACGCTGTTTCCAGCCTGAACTGAGCGCTCGAATGAAATTTGCCCGCAACTTGGCGAAGTGGATATTTTCTCGAGGCAAAACTGCTTGTATTACCAGAGATATAGAGATTTATTAAGGAGTGAATGTATTGCTTGGGACAGAAAGTATGAAGGGAAACGAGAGCAGGTCTAAAGGATGGAAGCATATTTTTTTTACAATATTCGTCGTGAAAGAAAACAGGCCACTCTAGTAGTGGTGCCCTGCAGCCTTAATCAAGCCTCCTGCACCGGTGCACGAGGCAGAGCGCAAGACGGTGTACTGCTTCGTCTAAACGAAGACCAAATAAATCTTGTTTCATCTTCATCCATCCTAATGATTCACCTCGATGCCCTCCCCAAATTACGCCGAAGAAAAGCTGACGCTGGGATGAGATTTGTGTTGCGTGATTCATTACGGTATTTAACCGTGTTAGTCCTCTTGTGCCAGTTGTTTCTGATTTCCCTTCAAACCTAGAAACTGTCTTGTTTACCAGTAACTGTTAGCATCTAATTTTGGATGAGTTTGTTTAGTTAGTGCGGTGCCGGACGCTGAACCCGTACATAGCTCGCTTGGTCGTCCGACAAATTCCCAGTTGTGCTCGCCCACAAAATAAGTCAATTGCCATCAGGCCGAGCCCTCAATAAGTCAATTGCCATCAGGCCCTCAAAGGGTTAGCGCGACGGCTGCACCAGAATTACCTACACACCTGACGAGGGCTGACCTGTGTGGGTACAGGACTGTGTGGGTACAGGACTGTGTGGGTACAGGACTGTGTGGGTACAGGACTGTGTGGGTACAGGACTGTGTGGGTACAGGACTGTGTGGGTACAGGACTGTGTGGGTACAGGACTGTGTGGGTACAGGACTGTGTGGGTACAGGACTGTGTGGGTACAGGACTGTGTGGGTACAGGACTGTGTGGGTACAGGACTGTGTGGGTACAGGACTGTGTGGGTACAGGACTGTGTGGGTACAGGACTGTGTGGGTACAGGACTGTGTGGGTACAGGACTGTGTGGGTACAGGACTGTGTGGGTACAGGACTGTGTGGGTACAGGACTGTGTGGGTACAGGACTGTGTGGGTACAGGACTGTGTGGGTACAGGACTGTGTGGGTACAGGACTGTGTGGGTACAGGACTGTGTGGGTACAGGACTGTGTGGGTACAGGACTGTGTGGGTACAGGACTGTGTGGGTACAGGACTGTGTAGTCCCAGACGAGTAGTTTCAGCAGCCAAATACGATATTCAGGGTGAGTAGTAATAAGGAGAAGTTAATCCTCTGGATTTGTATTACTTAAGGCGAGTATATTTTTTGGGAAATAACTTCGTTGCGTGCCTAACCACTGTATTTTGAATATTTGACAGGTTACTGTATTTTTATTACGGTAAAACTGTTTATTTTCGTAACCTTGGCAATATTTTACCCCATGCACTTATAGATACTAGTAAACTATTTTCAAAACTACAGGACTTTTGTGTTGAACCATGTAACGAACACTTCTCCAGTGCCTTAATTTGTAATTATATCCTACAACTAACTAGCAAAGCCTTATTTAGTGCCTCCAATGTTGCGCATGCAACACAGTAACGCGACGCTCTGGTGGCGCAAATAAAATACGGAAAAACTAGAAATTGGTATTGGCACAGCGAGAGGCACTCGGTTCGACAGTGGATTAAATCGGAAGCTCTCCATTTTTCAAAACAATTCCTAGTCATTAATAAAAGAACCGTATATTTTATCCCGATAGAAGTAAACAGAAATATAATTCACCTTCGAGCTTCATATAGTAAACAGATATATAATTTGCCAGCCCCTTGGTATCCAAAGACGCTGTAATCTAACTGCCAGTTCTCATTGTCTGCATTTGAAGCAACGGAAAAAGTCAAAGCATCTAATTTTAACGTAAGTATGATGTTATGATTTCATCAAATGATATTAAATTCAAGCGCTTAACTTAAATTCATTTACTTTGTAGATATATCTTCAAGTTCTCTTCAGTCAATGATCGCTCGAAGCATCACAAAATTTCAAACGTTTCTAAAGACCTAATTTCTTCAACATTTGGTCTCAGGTACTTGAAAAGTTGGTGCATGAAAAAAAACTATTTATGCAGCCTTCGAAAGACTTGATATTCTTATCAAATGTAAATCATGATCTCACAATTTGGAGAACACACTCGCCCTGAAGTGAGCTAAACTTTGGTAGTATCGGTTACGTAAATTGTCTACTACTAGGAGTGGCATCACAAACTCTAATGACTTAACCCAAAGAAATGAAGCAAGCAGCGTGTGGAGATCGGGGGACCTGGCGCTCAGGTGAGACAACGGTCTGGTCGAGTCTTAGCCGTCGGCCAGCGCGATGAGCATCTTCTTGTAGTCCCCGGACGTATCGCTCTGCGGAAACACCCTTTATGAAAACAAATGGAAACAGTCAGCGGACTTAAAAATGTGTTTCATTGCTTTATTTTCATAGAATGAAGATAAAAATATCCGCCCATCTGGTATTTAGGCTATCGTAAATCAAAAGATATGTTGTCATTCAACAACTCGACGAATAAGCTGCTGTGGTCTCGCCTAGCTGCAGCAGGGCTGGGCGGTTCCCTGCTCCCATTTGAAAAGTTGCTGATCGACCTCCAGTTCCCCTTTGGGCGGTCCTGAGTTCTTGCGTCAGCAGCACATTCATGTATGTAATTACACTCAAGGAGCTTAATTGAAAAGGTAACTTAATTATTTCTTTTTATATAAGAATATATACACGTAAATTATTGTTAAAAAGAAATGTGTTTTTCGTAGACAGAAAAGTTTCAAATACAGCGGCAACAATCAGCGCACGGCAAAAAAATGCCACTTGACGTTTCAGTGTTCAGTGGTATCTGTATTTTTTTATCATGTAACTAGTTCTTCAGTATTGCTAACTCATGGACGTAGTTTCTGCAAGCCTTAGTCTTCTATAAGAAGTAAATTTTAACATTTCAACATGGTGACTCGAGGTCGCCAGTCTGAACTTTTTCACCGCGTGGTTTGACTCACCGACACGACAAAAGAACAATACCTTAATAGCGCTCTCGAGCGTCTTGCTGTACGTCTCCCCGCTCTCTAACACAACTCACCGACACCACAAAAGAACAATACCTTAATAGCGCTCTCGAGCGTCTTGCCGTACATCTTGTGGTACTCCTGCTTAATGGTGCCCAGGTCGATCTCTGCCCGTGTCACCACCAGGCGGATGAGGGCATCGTCCTGTCAACACATCACAAAAGTTTGTCACGCGTGCTGCAGGTTGGCAGAAGTGGATGTTCTTAGGCG
Source organism: Orchestia grillus (assembly GCA_014899125.1). NCBI lineage: Eukaryota > Metazoa > Arthropoda > Malacostraca > Amphipoda > Talitridae > Orchestia > Orchestia grillus. Next base: position 8,854 of record VOMN01005081.1, on the reverse strand, counting down.
AATATTCTGTCTTTCCTTTCATTATTACTGAGTAATCTACATATTATTTGGAAAAAATTTGATAAGAATCATCAACTGATGATGCAGTCTTTAGTTTGATGGCGATTGATTTAAGATCCGCACGTCAAAATAATTCCACCGGAAAGATAAAATTTACTAGAGTACCGCATGCACTTTTTTTAATTCCACGAGACCTGCGCGCATTTTTAGCAAAACCTTAAATGATAATTCAGTTCTATAGTGAGATGAAAGAAGCCTAAAGAAATCCTGCTCGGTAAATAAAAGATACACAGACACATACTGAGATCCTAAACATTATAGAAATGTTTATGCTACCAGGAAGAAAAATTACATTTCCCTCGGCACCGCTGCTCAGACCCGCTATCCTCACAAACTTCCTGACCTGACAGGAGTATTAGCTGAGCACGTGTCAAAATCAGTGCCTTATATTGAACAATCTTATAGCTAATTATCAGAACTATACTTTCCTTTTACGATCTATTAGATCCCACTGGAAAGAAGAAGGCCTCCATTGCGAACTCGTATAAACACAAAATATAGCCGTGGTATATTTCTGTTTTAGGTTATTATAGATCCAATGTAAAATTTCCTCATTATTCGCTACCAACAAGATGATTATTAATGAAAGCGAATCTCATGCGACCTTGGTGCCGGCTCCCTTCATGGCGTCGTAGAGGCACTTGGCAAAGAACTGCGGCCTGTTCTCGATGCTCATCACGACCGCCAGCAGCCCGTTCTGGATGTCGCCGGAGAACTCGCTCTTGATCGCGTCCACCAAGGTCTTCCCCTGAGCGCCAGGTTTAAATGTTGAAAAAAACGCCCGTCGCCATGCAAAGGATAGAAAAGATCCAAACCAGTACATTAATCTGCATGGTTTGCTATTGTATAATGGAAATTGTAGAATTTTGTTTCTCCTTATCCATTAATTATTAATATTTTTTACTTTTGGAGATAAATTTCTATCTGGTTTTGGCTATTTTCTGATACGAGAAGATCGTGATGTGAAGAAGTAACCCGACTCTGCAACACGTAGCCAGCTCATAATGATAACAAAAGTAACGGATGACAAAAATTAATCGTTGCACTTTCAAGACGTGATAACCTCCATCGCTCACAGCTCGCAACCCAGTGTAGTTACGATAGGTTACATGACAGCTCTCGCAACCCATTAGTTACGATAGGTTACATTACAGCTCCTCGCAACCCATTAGTTACGATAGGTTACATTACAACTCTCGCAACCCATTAGTTACGATAGGGTACATGACAGCTCCTCGCAACCCATTAGTTACGATAGGTTACATTACAACTCTCGCAACCCATTAGTTACGATAGGTTACATGACAGCTCTCGCAACCCATTAGTTACGATAGGTTACATTACAGCTCCTCGCAACCCATTAGTTACGATAGGTTACATTACAACTCTCGCAACCCATTAGTTACGATAGGGTACATGACAGCTCCTCGCACCATGTACCTCTACCACCCGCTCGAGACAACACCCCAATGCAAGAAGCGTTCGATCCTGAGGGAACAGGCGGTAGTATTTTGATTATTACCTAGCTCACAAGCACTCATTTTTGGGTATCATTTTCGTCTTTGTAATTGTTCCACCGAAGGACACTTTCCCTATTTACTCGTGAGACGCTCACCACCGTCCTATTCCAACATCACCGTCTTCACATTAACGTATTTTATCAGAGCTCAAATTCACCTATTCTACTTTTTTCGCATTCTTATGTAAATTTAACATAAATTTCTTCATTTGAAAGAGAAAACTACAAAATTTCGAAAAAGTTTTGTACAACAGTTATTGACGACCTAATTTTACAAACATTTTTCAGATGAGTAATGTTCGAAGTAAAACTTCACAATTGGAAAATGTTCAACTATTTTATTTCACCGAGGTCTTCAAAATTTGTTTTCAAAGCACAATTGACTTAGTTTCTCCAGAAAATTTTTCTGATTTTCAGTTAAATTCGTTAAGTATAGATTAACATAAATACTGATTTGTATTGTCACCAAGGGTAGAATTTGAGTTGGCAAACATTACTTAGTTAAATACACACAGAGAGCCACCTGTAAAAACTGGTGTTCATCAATGCACCTATCAATCCGAAAACTTCGAGGACACCTTTTTCAAAGCACTTCGCATGTATATTTCATGGCTTTGTGGCCAACCAGGCATTTGTGTTCATCATGCGTAGTACAAAGTATTTGCTTGGCTTATTGAGCAACGCCGCCGCTAACTCAACATTTTCGGGGGAGACGGAGCAATGAGCTCAGAGTTTCATCAGAAGTAATATCAGTTCAAGATCTTGTGTGTAAAGGGAAGAACGTGAGCTTTACCTCCTCCCATTTTGGAAACCTACCTTAATTTTTTGGTACTCCTGGAACACAGCGCGTAGGACGGGGTAAGAATACGTCGATAAAATCCTGTTGAACTCCGCCTCGTCAGTGCCAACCTTGCCCTCCCCTGCAAAACGATCACGTTAATAGTTCAATGACAAGCCGACGCAATTGAGCTAAACAAAACAGGGTCACTAGAAAAAATGTGGCACTATAACGACTTGCTCCTTCCTCGCAGCGAGTTGCCAGGGTCAAATAAAGAAATATGATTCGATATTTGTACCCAGAAGCAAAGGGACTACGAAAGAAAAAGTTTGAAGAGGCGGTACAAAGAATACGAGTAGCAATGCAACAATGATAGAGGTGTAAAAGTCAAGTTCTTAAACTGTTAAGCTGAACAAAACATTCAAAGATGAGCTAGTGTGTGCACCACTGAAGCGAAGAGACAAGAGAAGGGAGAGACAATGACCTCTGCACCACTGTATTCTAAAGAAGACGCTCGTCGTCCCACGCATAAGATTACTTTGATGCAAGATGCCTTTTCGAGCGTCGAATGCAACGCGAATTCTACTGCAGCGAGTGCATAACCGAGCCCTTTGAACCTGATAACTGCGTTTTGTACAACAGATTTTGCGCCAACAGTTCAACAGCTCAGAAAAGTTTCTCTCGAAATAATTATGCTAGGTAAAATTTGAAAAATCAACTAGAGAGAGAATTCGAACATAGACTGCGAAGTTACATCTGTGCACACCACAGAGTCTCGTCCGTATTAGACAAGATGAGTGGCTACGGAGGAAAAAACGCGGGCTGCCTCTTGGTGTAAATACCACGGGGCTGGAATGCGTTCGCATGTGAAGTGTTTATAAATCTTCGAACTGCAGCAGCAATAATGCGGCGCGATGATCGTACTCGACTCTGAAGAGCGTTAACTTATTGTTCTGATTTAACTGCAGCTTCTGTATTACACGAGGGCTGACGCGGACCATGGTGAGCAGGTGCAGTCTTGCTCGCAGCAGACATACAGCAGCAACCGCCTGATGCTTCGTCCACAGCTCGTAGCGAGAGAAAACTGCTGCAGGAAACAAGGATAAAATATTTTATCCGCTCTAAAAGGCCTCGAATGTAGTTGATTGAGCACCGCATTGCAGGTCGTTCGTTAATGTGGGGCTGGGTGCGAGTTATTTGGTGATAATGATAGTTCGCAATAGAAGTGTGTGCATATTTTTAACAAAATGGAGCTCGAACTACAAAAACAGGAGACTCTTCAAAAACTATTTGAAACAGAACTCGTATGAGTATGCGTTCTATCTCGAGTTACTCGTCGATGCATTAGGGCTAGAGTGCCTGTTTTGACGATATTTTGTCGAGAAGGTTGCCATCAAACCGCTGGCGTTTAAATTCACCGATCTACAAACTTTTCACGTTCACAGGCATAGCCATTTCAGTTTCAATTATTTTCCGTTATCTGCTGTAATAGTACGAGTACTATATTGTAGTAACCTTTCGTAATACTTCGCAAGGATCAAGAAAAGTAAGACTATCACTATTTTAACGTAGAATGGCTCTACTTCAAGATATTACTTTTTCATTCTGAATAGGTACTTAGTCACGTGTTCGACTCAATGTTCTCTGTTTCTAGTCTTTAGAAATCCTTTGAAGTTTTATTGTTTCGCGCCTCAAATTCAAAATATTTATGCTTCATTCCGTATAATTCTTAAAAGGTTAACTATTTTTTTCGTTTTACAGTCTATCTGTCAACTGAAATTCCCTGAATTTATCAAGAACATACAAAAAATAATACGATAGTTTTGGTTAATATTTAATCCAACGGACTAATCAACCCTTCGCGCTCAGCGATAGGCTAGGGAATTGAGCCTTACAACTGCAAGTCTCAACATGACGGCCGCACCTACTTTCAAAGGTTATAGTCTAAAAGATTGAAAAACCGATGTGAACCATACGTTGTATGGAATTGATTTCTGAACATACGATTTTTTGTGTGTTTTTGTTCTGAGCTAATCAAAAGGCTGAATCCATCAAGGCTGCGTGTTGCCATGGTACCCTCAACGGACTGAATCCATCAAGGCTGCGTGTTGCCATGGTACCTTCAACGGACTGAATCCATCGAGGCTGCTTAAGAGCTGATCCAAAGACCAAGTATGTGCACTCGTAGACCATAAAGGTTCTGAAATTTTATTGTTTCTGGGAGTCTGATCGTCTCCAAGATACTGCACATCTGGAGAAAATATTCAGCACTCCTACCAGAAAGAAACAAAATTTTATAGAGTGGTAAAAACCATTTTTAGTTTTGTAATCGAAAACAGAAGTGTATTTTGGGAATCAAACAAACTTTCCATATTTCACGTATGCTAGTATAATCAGAAATATCTGCGTGCAAAAATATATATATACGTAAGCCGTGTATACATACACAGTTCGCACCTACTGCAGTCAAGGTCTAAAGCACACGATTTTAAACTAAATACACCGCTTGAGATGTTCGCTGCCGCTTTACTCCTGCCTGTGCCCAGTGATGCTGCGATGCTGTCAGCTCAAGTGCGTATACTGCATGTAAACGATTGAGTTGAATAGTTCAACTACCATTTAGCGAAGCTTAAATTGCAAAAACTTACTTGCAAGATGGCAGCGAATTTCTTAAGTTGACGCCTTTACTTGGGAGCTCCATGCCGCACTGGTGCCGAGATCAGCTCATGACTAAAAAGTTCAATTCTCGACTGAGCAAATGAATTTTTACAAAATCACGGAGTGTTTTCCTTGGAAAAAAAAGCTTAAACCTCGCACTCCTCACATCCCTCACTCGTCGGAAGTTATTAGTCAATAAAAATCCAAAGGTTTCCTTTATGTCAACTGCAAATTTTCTGATTCGCTGTAAAACAATTTTTAACGTAGACTTCAGCAAAAAATTGAACGCGGTCTGGCGTATGAACCCAATAGCATTTGCTCAAATGAGACAAATGAGACAAAGGTCATCACTAAAGCAGGCAGGACGAGCAGCGCATGCGCACCCCGCCGCCCCCTGCCAGCGCCGCACGCCCTGCTGGCGGCGCTGGCAGAGTCGTTCCGTTGCAGCGAGGCCCACCGCTGCACGCTGCTGTAGAGGTGACCGAGCTCGCGGTAGCGGAGCCTTGTGCTCCTCACTTGACCCACCTGCCTTGTAGAGCTGCTGCGCCAGCTGGGGGGCCAGCTGCAGGTTGGTGTTGGCCTCATCCCTGGCGCCGGTGCTCATGGACACCAGCAGGCGGCGGAAGTGGCCGGATGTCTCCCCCTCCAGACTCTTCTGCAAGGGCTTGCCGAACTTGCGCTCGTACACGGCCCGCAGCTCCCTGCGTCCAAATAACGATTACAACTGATGTCGTCGCACGGCTTCGTCGAAGTTAAGGAAAATATGGCACCATCGGTAATTTGTTAGTTAAACATCCGTTGAAGCGTTGATCTGCGTTCGATTTTCAGTGTGTGAAGTAGTGAAATGAAACGAAAAGCGGCCTTTGTACTACTACTGCTTCATTCTATACTAATTTCGGACAAAGTTCTTTTCCAGATCCCAATTCTGTTGCAATTTTATCAGCTAGATCCCAGAGCCGGAGTAAGTCCTGATTTATAATTGGGCTTATTTAAAATCATTAATGAATAGTGGAAGGCGTACACTTCACAAGACCTGTAGCAGAAAACAACGTAAAGCTTCTTTTTAAAACAATATCACTGAGAAACTCAAGTGAATTTAAAAATAAGGAAGACTTTGGTGCAATTTTGAAAGAGTGCATACGCACAGCAATAGAGTATACAGGCTCAGAAATACGGAAAAAATCTAGCAAGAAGAATAGAAACATGGAAGTATGACTCAGAAAACATACTGGACGATAAAGACGAGCACGAAGAGGAAGGTCAAGAAAACATACTGGACGGTAAAGACGAGCACGAAGAGGAAGGTCAAGAAAACATACTGGACTGTAAAGACGAGCTCGGAGAGGAAGGCCTAGTAAACATACTGGACGGTAAAGACGAGCACGAAGACGAAGGTCAAGAAAACATACTGGACGATATAGACGAGCTCGGAGAGGAAGGCCTAGTAAACATACGGGTTCAACGCAGAGATTATTTAGTTCACCGTCTCAAGAAGAAGGACGTACGAGTGAGGTTGTTGGTGCCCCACTCACATAATTTCCTGGTTAGTGCGGGTGCAAATTATCTCCACCAAAGTGTTCTCGTTGGTGCCGATGCCCTTCATTGCCTCGTGCAGGTTCTCGGCCAGCAGCTCCGTCGTGGGCTTCATCATCGCCAGCACGACACGCTCGAAGTTGCCCCCCAGCTCCCCCTTCAGCTCCTTGACGAGGTCCTGGTTGGTGAAGGCAATAGAAGCATAACATACGAGGTCAGTCTTAAGCGGCCTCCCACAAATCTGGCCGCTAGAGACATCAGCTGAACAACTACCAGGCACTGGGAATGTCACCGAATTGGAGCATTTTTATTTTCGGAGAGTGGCTGGATGTATACCTTATGAAGGCAATACTTGATTTACTGCTAGGGATTAAAAGTAAACTGCGCTGCTGTGGTACTTCTAATGATTAGAATGCAGTACAGCTAACTAAATCTTTTCGTACTCCTTTTCGATTGTTAGCCAGACTATAGATTGTCTGAATAGTTCTAAGCGACTTTAAAATCCAGTAAATGTACATACGTCTTCTGATAAACCTAAAATTGCATCAAATCACATCAGAGATTCAACTCAATCTTTTTTTAATATATGTCGCTTATTTTCATGGCTAAATTTTAAAAGGCTCAGAGTTTTGAAGCCCTTTCGGTTGTTTATCATGCAGAGGTTGTTCATCACGCAGAGGCTGTTCATTACGGCACTAGTGAGTTCTGGCCCAATCGTCAGATTTCTGCCTCGAATTGGAGTGAGATCTGTCGGCTGATAACGGTAAACTCTTCCCCGTGGGTTTCTCCGGAGGATACAATGATATCAAATACAACTGGCGTGACTCAGAATTTCATAAATGCTTAGTTTTTAAAACTCCGTTCAATATGGCAGGGGTTGATGAAGATCCTTTTCGATTCCGTCATTAAAAATCATTCTGTACCCGCGCACCACAGGCCAGCGGCACAAATTGCTGCAAAGGTCAGAGCTGCGGCCGCCGCTGGGAGTGTTCCCTCAGCCCTCAGTTGAGATTGAAGGAAGGCAGGAGGGGAAGTGTGGGGGTTGCGGAGAGAGGCAGGAGGGGAAGTGTGGGGGTTGCGGGGAGAGGCAGGAGGGGTCAGGAGGGGAAGTGTTAGGGTTGCAAGGAAGGGCAGGGGAGGAAGTGTTGGGGTTGCGATGAGCGGCAGGTAACGAAATATGCGGAGAAGGAAAAGGTCACAAATTTGTTCAGAAGAAAAAGCGGAACCAGCAGGACGACCTGCCAAGGACAGCTGTGAGAAGGTAGGACAACACGCAGCAAGAAGAGACATACAAAATGGAGCTTACAGAACGTTCAAATGAGAAGCAAATTAAAAAGAGAGTAGAAAATAAGTACAAAATGCGACAGAATATACGCGCTGGAACTGGAAAAGAATATGAGGAGATAGGGAGGCGCCGGAACGAAATTCAGAGCTCCTGAAGGCAGAGGGTAGGAAACCGTGGCACCAAAAGGGGGAACACAAAAAGCTATCGAAACATTAGAAGTAAACAAAACCATAGTACATAAAGTACCGTACCACCAATGCAATGTAATCAAAACTTTACAAGGCTGTGGCAGTGATTAATGAAAGTTTTCTCACGCAATCTTGCGTGCGTATGGGCTCCATGGCGTACTGGCAGCCGGAACGTTCAGGGTTCGAATCTCGGCTCAGGCAAGGCATTTCACGTAACCAGGGAGTACTTCTCTTGGAATAGGAAGCTTAAGCCACACATTCCTCACATCCCTCACCACGCCAGTAGTTGTAAGGCATTGAAAACCCTACGGTAAAACGTGTTGGAATGCATAAAGGTTTTTATCTTGCCCCCGTAACTGCTGACCCCCACGGCTGAGATTGCCAATGGTTCGCAAAACTAAGAAATAATCATAATAATTATAACGTTATCAATGACAACAGTACTTATAATTAAAATAACACTAAAAAATAAATGGTAAGAGTTGCTTCAGGAAAAAACAGCATGTCTGCAAAGAGCTAATTTTCTATACTTATCTAATGAAAATGAAATAAGAACAGATTAAAGTTAGCGAGCTGGTAGTACTAATAAAAGTTAATAGCTGGTAGCACAAATTCCACTTAGCAGCTAATATCACAAATTAAAGTTAGCAGCTAGTAGCAAAAAAAAGTTGTCATCTATCCATCCCAGATCCTGTTGATCCCAGCCATCCTGATGAGAAACTGCAAAGAGCAGCTCAAGACACTTTTGGCTATACTATAAAGGCGTTCAATGGAGACTGGAACTATCCTAGATCTGCTCAAACTCGGTGTAGTTACACCAATACACAAAGGTG
>VOMN01005077.1:0-15749 GCA_014899125.1 Orchestia grillus | reverse complement strand
CTGATACCGACTGCATTTTGCCGTTCGTGTGAGTTACTTCACGTGACTCTGTAGACAATCAATGGGATATATTTACCATCCACAACGTGACTACTATTTTGTCGCTTCGTTGTCGCTAACATGCCGTCCGTGTGAGTTGACCCTAAGGGATTATACATATAAGAATGTTTTCTACTTGAAATATGTCGAAAGTTTTTACGGAGCCCACATTAATTATCAGACACTCGAATATTCACTGCAGTGCGAATACTTTGCCCAAAGGAAGTTTCCAAACACCACCCTTAAATAGGCCGTTATTTTTGTATCAACCTAATATTACATTTCCTACATTGACTCAGTGTCATCCCTGAGCTTGAATCTGGAAATGTTGTACAATACTCAACGTCGTTTAGATTGTTTTAATTTAGTTTTAATTGATGTGAATTAAAAAATCTGTGGTGTAATTTTTCGCAGTAAACAATCATTATGGAAAACTAAATTCATTTCCGAATCGTTCAACATTAATCAGGCTATCATATGTAAGTACTAGTCAAAAAATGTGTAATGATGATACAGGGACCATGACAGAGTTATTACATCAGGTCGAGGTGCATGTCTCGTGATTTCGTCCATCTTTCTTGTGTTCACCGCCCCTTCGGAATCACTGGCAGCAGAGGAACGCGCTATTTGCGCCGAAGGGACCTAAATTTGGATACGAGCGGCTGATGAGATGACGAAACGCTTTTAAATGTAGAACGTGCTCAGCACGACCACCGGTGTGATTAGGCAGTGACATTATTATGAGACTGCTGACTAATTTATTGCTACTCGTACTAGTAATTCTTACGTCGTCTAGAAAGAACCTGAACAATCTTCACGTATTTTTGAATATGAGTCTTCGAAATCTTTGTCAAATATTGAATTTAATGCGTTTTCAGACCGGGAATATTCTTCAATGTTCATTAGCGATATTACATCCGTTCCATCTCGGCATGTGATAACGTTTCAAATTTTTATTGACATTTTTCTTATGAATGTTAGAAAATGTTTGCAATTCTCAGTGTTCTACACTTTTGATACCATTACACAGTTTACCTTTCTCTGATGAGCAATTAAGGATTTTTGAATGATACACCAAATATCTCTGTTAGTGAGACGTGAGTATCTGCAAAATCAAGCAAGTCTCAGGGACAATTTTGGGTCAATCACATCACAGACTTGAATATGTTCAGACCGGAGTGTTTCACGCTTCGTTGACTCCTGTCGTCAAGCGGCAAGTAGCCAGGCAGTGAAGACCCTCGACCGAGATCTGCCATGTTGTTTGAGATGTAATAGTTGATCGAGGAGTCGCCTCTCACTCCTGACCGTCGCTTGCAGGCTATCACACTAATAGAGAGATGTTTACCAGACGTTTGATGATTTCCTGTCATGCTTTACTTTGTATTGAATTCGATCATCAGGATATGTCGACTATATCCTTGATGATCTATTTTAAATCTTATTTTCATCGACCCATAATTCAGTGATATTCAGTTTTACTCTTAATTGCAACGTGAAAATGAACGTATTCAAAATGAAAAATTTTAGTTCGACTATACGCACTCTCAGTTGTGAATCTTGAAGCTTACAATAAATCTGCTTGTCAAAACCGTAAAATTTACGTGAGTGTTAATAAATAAGCATGCATTTATTTTATAGTAAAGCGATTATTGCATGATTTGTATGTAGGCTTGCAATGGAGTTTGTTATTCATAAAACATGGTTGAGTTTGCCATCGCCGAGGTTAACGGTTTGAGTTTAAAATCACTTCGACTATTTTGGTCATTTATGAATTTTAATTCGAAAGAAGGAATAATCTAACACAAATTTCTTTAAGCAATTTCCGCTGTACAACCGATAATTTCAGTGATTTGTGAGTTAGTAAAATGCTCAGGTAAAAGCGAACAACAAGTCCAACAAATTTAGTACAAGCTCAAACAACACGAAACGACAAGAAGAATAGGAAGCGTAAAAGACGTTGAATGCCGCACCGAACCGTCGCATGTTTGATTAAAAACGATTCAACTTACAAATCACAAAATCGTTTAATGTCTTCAGACCATAACGAGCAACAGTCCCAATTGTGACGTCCTGTACTGACGGCGTGTAGCGAAACGCTGTGCGAGTGTCGTTCTACGAGCTGTAAAGAAACGCATACAAAAATTGGAGAGCGCTGTCATTGAAACTAAAAATCAATGCAGAAGCTTCGACAGCTGAATGAAACACACATGGAAAAATGCTGATGCAATTAAAAATCACCCACGCAGGCCAACTTCATTAAGCCAGTCGCTAAAATGTTAATGACTTTCGGAAAGAATGTAGTACCAGCTGTTTTGAATGGTAAACGATCCCGTCAGAGAGTAAACTTTTCGTGGAATGAAGAGGTGAGCTGTGAGGACGCTTTCGGCAGGTGCGAAATGGAAGGGATGAAAGAGACAGCGAGGCAGCGGCTTAAATGATCCGAAGCACAAGAATTACGCGAGCCCGCGATAACTATATAGTAGAGAAGTATACGTGACAGTGAAAAATTAAATCCAGGCTGTAGGTTACGAGTAGATCAGCTCAAAATTTTTTGAGAGGTTCGTAGAAAAGATGAGAGTGTAGGAATCGTGTATAAGACGGCCCAATGCTTCTTATGTTCTTATACTCGATAGTAGGTTGATTAGTGTAGTATTAATGTGGGTTCCTTGTATAAGGATATAAAAGATGAACGTACTCGTTTGAATGTAAAAGTTTACTGAGTGTACTATGTGACATCGCACTCGTAGGTAGAACTTGAACGGATTTCATGAATATGCTACTGAAAGAAAGCTCAGAGGGCTTACGAGGAGTCAAAAACGTGTACGAGGGTCAAGTATTAACAAGTAGGAACTTTGTGCAAGCGTTTTTATCACAAGAAATGTGTACAACTTAGTAATTTAGGCTTCTAAGGGAAGCCAATGACAAAATATATTGAGGTACTGGAGTTAAAAATTATTAATATGAATAAAGTTTATACAAGGATGGTTGATGCAGAGGGGATCTCCATGTTCACGATAGAGATCTTATACGCATATCAGCATCGCAAATGCAGCGAGGGATTGGTCTCCTGTGTAGGTGAGACCCGGTTCTGTTGCGTCATTTTAGCTCTACCTCTGAATTAAAAAATCAGTCATACTGTATACGTCACAAGAAGCCAGAGCCAATTATGAGCGATGAGTCTCCGAGGAACGTTTAAAAATTAGGCGCTGCCTATCATCGTATGAGAATATCATAGTACAGCATCGACACCAGTGCCTTATGGATATTCAATTAATTTTGAAACATATTTTTTACCTGAGCTTTGTGAGTTAACTCAGGTTTTTTCTTCAAGAAACGTGAAGCCACTGTTGAGAATTTTACTGTTTCAATGAATATTCCGTTAGAATTTTGCTAACCGAATGATGAAAAATAGATTTCTCGGTTTGAACATTCGGTTTTTAAAACCGTATCTATACCAACTACGGATTGCACTAGGCCCTTTCAAAAGGATTTGAATGTGGTAATTTTATTTCCCGTGCGCAACCCACTGTTTTTTCCCGAGTCAGTATTCTGATCTGCCGAAAATACTGGAGGGCAACTCGTACGAGAAAACGGAATTGTTTTAGTGCCTAAGCTTGTGTGACATCCGTTCATGCAAAGAGATTGGAGTTATTGAGCAAGTGTAAGGGAAACTTTTTGTGAGTTTTTTTTTGTGGTATGCTACCGTTTGATTTTTGCAAAGTTTTCTAATTTGAAATCTTAAAATTATGTGTAACTTAAAGGAATGTTGAATACTTCCCGTCTTCCTTTGATCACACTAGTTCTCTTAATCTACGTCACTACTGGTAATAGTCAATTGGCTTTTTTTAGTATAACAGCTGTTCGGAATTAGTCTTGGTGCGTCTATGGAGCTAGCAAAATTAAGCCTTTGTTTGAATTGTGTACGACGATTTCCAAACGTAAATAGATGATTGGCAAAAAGCATGACTTTGAGGATAGATCTCTTTACTCAATTTCTCTCAAAATTTCAGTTGTATCTTACACTTCTTTGTCTAAAAAATGCAAGAGAAATAATTGATTCATCAGTATACTCAGTTGCTCTGAAAATGTGCATGACACAGAAAACTTCTCTGCAAAATTTTCTGACATGATGCTGCAAAACTAGCACATGTACTTAATTTCTTTCAAAACAGTCTGATTTTATTGCAATGTTACTAATAAGATTGCAAACAGATATACTTCCACCGTGAGAAAATGCAAGCACTAAACATTTTCACCGCATGTTCGTACAGAATTTTACCGTTCAGTGGACCCTGTAAAAATTTTTAACAGAAGTATATCTAGCTAGGTAAATGAAACGACGTAAATGTAACAACATGAACTGATGTCACTTTGGAAAATTTATCCCGTCGAGGCACATTGCAGATAGCCAGTTTTACAGATGCGCGATAAAATGTGAAGGAATGCGTGAGACTAGACATAAAACTTGGCGAGACAAAAAAAAGTTCCCCATTTCAGTCAAATGCAGTACTTTACACAGTAGGTCTCTTAAGTCAATGCTATACTTAAGGTTTTTGTTCAATTTTTAGTGAGTGAAATTTTACAGAACTTATAACGTTCAGCCCAGGCTCCTTAGATCTTTGATTCGATGGAAAATTAATTTGGAAATAATTTACGTCTAAGTCCTTCGACAGGCATCCTTATTAAGGATTAACCCACTTGCACCGAAACTTTAGTCAGTTCTTCACAGCGATGCCAGTTTTTGACTTATTTTGATGCGTTTGTGCAGATTATATCTGTAAGTGAGAATTTAGCGAGTGGCCGCTTACTGATCAGAGCAACGACGTTCGTCATTCGAGGGGGTCTTAGCGACCGAGCCATTGAGCTGCCACCGCGTTGCTGGCCTATGAACTCGACGAAAAGCGTCTAGAACCAAGGAACAAAACTGCGCCGATTTTTAATAAGGATGTGGGGCGGTGCGGACGAAACGAAAGAACTCACAATCGCCCTTTTTAATGTAATGCATTGATGTGCGGTAATGCGAATATTGACATAAAATTCTTTGCATGCCGTGGATGGCACTCATAGGAATAGAAAACCGTTAAACTTGCCACCATTTTTAGGCCCTTCAAATTTGGACATATACGAAGGAATTTTCCCAAACAGTTGAAAAGATCATAATGAAACAAGAACACTATCGAAATGGGTTCGGATCAACTTATGTTTACTAGCATTAGGAATACCCAGGATCCATCTTGTAAGCATTCTATGGGATTGTACGTTATTCATGAGCTCAAGTTTTCGCACGCTTAAAGCAGAGCGCGTTTTCAAGGAACAAAAAACAAAATGATGGACAAATATAATGCGTATCCGGAAATAGGCCTACCGACAAAGATGAATATAAAATTGAGAAGAAAATTAACCAAGAGCGGGATGATAATGGGTGAAAGAACTATCAAATTTGAAGGAAGAATATCGTTGACTGCAATTTTTCAAGACTGATTTAACGGTTGTTTCGTATATTTCAGAAATTATAGCAACCTGTCAATAGAATTTAGATTCAATTTTGTACGGAAAGCTTCAAGGAAACGTCTTGGTTGTACATGAGAATTTTTAGCTACAATTTTTGGTTTAAAATTTATGTGGTGTCCAGTTTCGGCAAAGTACGTCGACTCAAGGGAAGACTAATATTAAGTCCCAACTAAATACTAGCGTAAAGATATTCTTTCTTAAATTTGTTGCCTTGTTTTACCATTGTGTACATTATTATAATTTTGACCAATTAGTTAATATTCATTTTATTTTAAATTAACTTTATCTTTAAGAAAGCCGAACCTTCTGCTTAAGGTGTTTGAAGGTTTGAAGGATAGTTAAACTATGAAAGGTCTCGAAATTTAGGCTACTCTCTCCCAGGAGTTTTTGATAAAAGGAGCAGCCACGGATCTCATGCGAGTTGGAGGTCACTCTTGGATTCATCTGGAGGGCATCATAAGTTGACATGACAGAGGTAATGAACTCTTTCGGGTATCCATTTTCTTCAATGCCTTAAATGACGGGTTATCTTTTATTAACTAGTTAATTTGAGCTACCTAGCTTATTTGCTCTATTTGTCAAACAGTAGATGTCTGATCTTTTCTGAAGAACCTGGCAAATTTTAAATAGTTGTTAGCGTTGAAGGACTTTCGGCATACTTAAAACTGCAGAGATCCGTCCGGGTTTCTCGAAATCAACAGGTCTAAATAGGGCAATTTCCCATTTTTTTCTTTTTCAGCTGTAAATTATATACTTTCATCGATAAAGTTTAGATGATTTAGAAAACTTTGACTCGTGTTCCGCGGTAGTATTGTTGTATGATCTTTGTATAGCCCTACCAAATCACCGGCTCATTAGGAAGGTTTTCACGAACCTATTATTCTATCGTCTATATAATTAACTTCTATAGAACTACTGAAATTGGAGAACCGAAGAGAATTCCCTATTGAGATTCATCGTCATGTCATTGGAAGACGGCAGCTTCGAGGCACATGTGTAGGAGCTTGAACGCTTCACTTATCCGTAGGAAGGTGAGTTTTTAGTCCCAATTCCTCATTGTTTGGGGAAGCCTCCTCGACAGCGTGCAGGGCAAGATCTATGGGCATTGTCGTTCATAAAATTGTTTTTGCACAAAAGGAGCCTAATTCCTACTGAGAACCAATGATTTTACGTTCTAAATTATTTTCTACTTCCATGGTATTTGTATGTTCTATTCAGCTAAGTCGGTAAAAGGGGTGAGGATCTTGGGTAAGATTTATGCGACCATGTAAGTCGGAGTAACGATGAAGAATACTATCGGCCAATCGAATGATTTTCATATTGCGGTTTAATTAATGCGTAGAAGAGTGGGATAAAAACCGAACTGCCTGCAATAAAGTCTGTCATAATTTTCTTTCAATATAATTACCTTTACTCATGTACGACCTAGACGATTCCTAAAAGGTTTTTACTGAATTTTATTCAAATTCTATCGACAGGTAGCTATACTTTCCTGAAATAGATGAACCAACCGCTAAATCAATCTTGTAAAATTGCAGTCAACGATATTCTTTCTTCAAATTTAGCAATTCTTTCATTTATCATTATCCTGCTCTAGGTTATTTTATCCTCAATATTATATTCATCTTTGTCGGCGTGGCCTATTTATGAATATGTGGATCATATGTTCATCATTTTCGTTGATTGTGTTTGATGACGCACGCTGCTCAAGCCTGCGAAAGCTGGAGTAAATAAATGTACACCCCAGCGGATGTTTTCAATTATATACTCTACAGGATCGACTAGTATGGACAGGAACTTGGAGGTCATAGCTTTTATTTCTTACACGTAAACACTTATTGAAATTTGGAAGCCCAGAGTTCATGCGATATATCTATGAATTAAAAGAACTAAGGAAAAATAAACTGAAGAATTTCTTAAAATAATTGGAAGAAATCCTTCTGAAGATTGGTGGGGAGAGTACAAATATTTTTGCAATTCACTAAGTTTTGGCTGCCTCAGTTTACCGCGGACGATTAAAATGAAAAATCTATGTTCCTGCGTTAAGCAATTTGTTATGCCGCTCGATTTAACTTGTTAACTTTAAGGGACTATAACCGTGAAGGATGTCACGAGCCGAGTTTCAAACCCATTATCAACGTCATGGGCAAATTACGCAAGTAAAGTTCACAGCAGACCGCTCTGACGACATGGTGGGGATTGCCGTTTGGTACACTAATGGGAATAGGGAAATGTATGGGTTGTTAATTACAACATTATATTTTACTAATAGACGCACCGCCAAAAAATGACGGGACAAAAGAGGTTAAATTCTCAAGCTGCCCTCTTATTTACGGTTACTCTGGTATGAAATTGTATCATTTTCAGTGTCACTGATACGAACTACCTTATTTGACAGTCTCGCTATTAGTTTAGGAATACTTACACGGGTATTTTTTCCCTTTATCTAAGCCCTTTAAAGCGTGACATAGAGACCGACCAATCAACCAAGCAAGCAACATCTGTGTAATGGAATAATGAATTCATTTTCTGCAATTTCAAAGTTATGGAATGTGATGCATTCGGGCGCTTAAGCATTTTTCTTTGGTCTCTTTTCAGAATAATTTTCAGACAAACAACTTTACTGTAACATGTCAAGTTCCACTGCCAGTTTGTTAGGCGTAACTAACGAATGCTTAACCGGATTGAGAGTTAATCGATACATATTCTTAAAAGAAATTATCATCCATAACTTATCTCTCTCTATACGAGACCTCGAAAGCCAGACGAAAAAATATATAGTATTTCATAACTGATACATATTATGGGACGTATTGTTTACGCAACAGGTGCTCCTATTGGAGTAAACACGTTCGTGAAGCAGCGATGAGTCTGTTCTTGGAGAGCCTGTGGTTTGCTGGACAAACCTGCAGTGATGCGCTTCTCATCCCGTATCCTCGAACTGTATGCAGAAAGATGGCCTAAAATTTGCATGATTCACACTTTAACCATGAGAGGACACGCTCTCGGGACTGAGCTGCACCGTTAAAAGAGATGTTTGGGTGCATTCCATCAGGCTTCGATTCATAAACGCAGAGATCGTGATCTGCACACTAAAGAATACGGACGGGTTTTGAGCCCTAACTATCTAGGCATCTTCGCTTTTCCTTCGTTGGAGTATATTTTGATTTGAGGTAAAGGAGTACCCATCAATTTACCCTTTAAGTCACGTGACATAAATTTTCCGCGCACGTAACTCATATTTAAACATAATATGAGTAAAACAAAAAGATATTTGTGTCTTAAAACGTTTCTGTCACGGTTATAGTATTTCAGATAAAGCGTACGACAGATACACTGGAATGCCGACTTACCTAAGAATTTTTGAGAAATTTTATTCGTACCGCAAGTTGATCTTGAGTGGAAGAGGTGCTCGTAAGTTGAGGTCCTACTGTACACTGCAGTCACTTTTATTTCACTAGAAATATAAAACCCAGTATCGAGGAAAAATAATTTTTAGTGCAACATACGACATTCAAAAATACGTTATGAATTGCAAAATCGATGCATGATGCAATTCAGTTGGTGTGACCAGACTATACTCCTTCAGTCACCCATAGAACTTGATAGGGCGTCCCACGCTTGTATTAATTAATTGAATAACAACTGAATTAACCACGTGTTCAGCAACAGGTTTATATAGTGAACGGATTATATGCATGGACTGTCGCTTCAATATTGTCACGCATACCTCTATGCGTGAGCCTATTTCTGTGAACATATCTAATGTTTTCATGTTTTCCTATTGACATTGTTGATATCGAATGTAGAGGAGGTCCCACGAAAAACGGAACATGAAATGAAAATAATATAATTTTAAAACTATTAGTTACATTTTTATTCTTTCGCCCACATTCTTCGTTGGACCATTTTAAACAAATGCCATATGCTTTGACGAAATATCTTCAAAAATATTCGCCTGTAATTACTCTACTGAAGGCTGTCAGAAACATGTTGCGCAGGAAAGTCAAACAATAGAATGCGCACACCCCAATTTTACTTTAGATTAGGATTTAGAAAAGAAGTCCTTACAATTACTATGTAGTAAATCATTTTATTATAAGTACCGTGAACATATATGAAGCTCCAATTCCTTCCACATGTCTTTCATTTTTGTCCACACACTATTGAGTTCTCGATCGCATCGATGAAACAACACGTTAGATTAATAGTGGATTATTTTTTAGTTCATTGAATTCGTCAGTGATTCTTTCAATTCTTCAATGTTTTGAAGGGGATTAGAATATACTTCTCGTCATTAAGTATCTCACTGAAAATAATCACAAGGGGGTAGATCTTGGGATCCTGGAGGCCACTCAATTTCTTGATTTAATGCGACTATGCGGTTGTTGTATTGTTTGACTTTCCTGTGCAACTATGTCGCTGACAGCCTTCAGTTTAGTAATTGCAGGCAAATGTTTTTGAATATATTTTATCAAACGTATAGAATGTTTTGAAAGGTGATCAACGAAGAATATGGTAGAAACGGAATAAAAATGCTGGAAATAGTTTTTGAATTATATTATTGCCTTTATTTTTTCTCCTAACCCTTTGACGAACCCTCTCATAGATTTGTTCATTGTCTCGCGTCTGGATTGCACTCAATGAAGAGCAGCGTTCTATTCTCTGTCTTAGAAAGTACATTCGAGAAAACATTTGCGCATATTTTCAAACAGAGCCAAGTATTACGTCTAGGAAGTTGAAGGCGTGCCAGACCAAAGGAAGGTACATTTAGCAAGAAGCTAGCTTTGTTTCACTATACCTGTAAAAAGGAAGACCACGGTCTTTAAATGTGTAATTAAGCATTACCTGATTACCAGCTTATTGCACTATTGCCTCAACGGCACAAATGAGCTGTTGATCTTCATGACTCAAGCGAACTGGATTTGGTCTAGCTGTGGTGAGGCCGTGAAGTCACTGCGGACCTTGATTGTGAATTCAAGAATTACTGAGACTCTGACGAAACGCAACTGTGAGTTTTGAGGAATCTAACTCAATTATTTTTGAAGCCAGTACACTCAAAGAAAAATGATATCTTTTTGATGTATAATTGCGTGTTATGCGCTCGTCACAACACCGATGCACAAATGAGTATCAGGAATATACGTTGATAAACTTATTAGAGTTAAATGACAGTAAGAGTAGAACACAATCATGTAACTGTGCCAACCATGACGTGCATTACGCATGGAAGTCTATGGTATTTCATGCGACAGTTTAACTTACTTTGACTGTACCATCGTAAGTGCCTTGGAATCATCATAGCTAATCCTGCATAATTTTCAAAGAGACCTATCGCTTCACCAACACGTATTTAGAAGTTATCCTGAAGTTTGTAAGGCCCTAATCCAGCAAGGACAAGTAAACTCGTTTTTATCCAACTTGCATTTCTCCATTCAGGACGAACGACCTTGTCAAAAATCAGATTCAAAAATCTAAATTTAAGACGAACTTAGTCGTCCTTTCTTGGCCTCTCTGAGCATAACAGACCATTCATGAGACGTTTGCAGAAAATAACAAATGCTCCTCAAAACTGTACGCCTCTGCGTACGGCTGCAAGAGGATAAGGCAGTTACGTGGCGAAACCCAATCGCTACGATAGCTTTAGTCACCATTACTCAGGTAGTTGTGTTGTGTGTTCTAGCTTAGTTTGAAAGATCTCTACTCACTAATATGAAGGAAATCGTTATTTAGCTACTGCCTTGGTTCGTTGTGTTAGTCAAGCAGGGTTATATGAATTTGAGCCCACCGGGTATAATAATGTAACTGTTCTCGTTAATATATAAGGTGTCCCACGAAAAACGGAACCCAAATTGAAAATAATATAATTCAAAAACTATTTGCTGCATTTTTAGTTTGTTTCCACTATACCTTTTGTTGTACCCTCTTCAACAAATGCAATACGTTTTGATAAAATATCTTCAAAATATTTACCGTGTAACTACTCTACTGAAGCCTCTCAGAAACAAGTCTGCGCAGGAAAGTCAAACAATGAAATGTACTCGCCACAATTCAACTTTAGGTTAAACTTTAGTATTAAGACCTACTATGTTGTAAATCAGTTTATTAAAAATATTGTGAACATTTTTTAAGCTCCAATTCTTTTCACGCGTCGTCCATTTCTGTCCATGCACTTTTGAGCTCATGATCCCATCGATAAAATAACTCGTTTGATTAACTGTCGGCTATTTTTTAGTACATTGAACTCGTTAGTGATTTTTTCTTTCAATTCTTCAGTGTTTTGAGGGGGACTAGAGAATATTTTTGTCCTTAAGTGTTCCCATAGAAAATAATCACACGGTGTTAGATCAGGGGGTCTTGGAGGCCACTCAATTTTTTAATTTATTTCAATTATGCTGTTATGAAAACTTTCCTCAGCCATTTTCTTATGTACAGCTATCAGTTCATCAGCCTGTGCACCGCCCTGTATCCACCAAACTCTGTTAACTCAATTGGTATAAATGTTCTCGATCTCTAGGATTGCATGCTCAGTTATAGGTCTAAGGAGTAAGCACCATTTGAATTATTGCTGTAAAAACTGACGCAATTAGATACCCATTTCCACAGATTTCAGCCCAAACGGACTCTTCTCGTGACAAATATTTACCTTACAGTTAAATGCAAGAGTGTCACACTGTCTTTTATTATGGCTATTGACTCTACCATTTATGAAGGATGCCGCTTCATCCCGAATTATACGAATTATGTTATTTTTATTCCGGGTTGCGTTTTTCCTGCGGCACCCTACATAGTGATACACATCCTGTTTTTCATGAAGTACGCTTTGAGTTAAGCGAATGAAAAATGCTATCAAGACAGCGTAGCTCTTTTCTTACTTGAGTAAGCAACTCGTAAAGCGATTAAGGACTCTTGGTTAATATTTTAAATGGGTATAATTTATTCTTTTATGAAATAATTTATCGTCTGTAAACAGAAGTATATAAAAAATTAGCAATATTCTCATTTCCTCTTCACACGTAACTTACGAATCGACAAAACGCGCATAAAATCCTCAGGGTTTCGTTCTGTTTGAACGTAGTGTAGCTCTTACTGTATTTCATTTTAGTTTCAAATTCACATCATGATGAAATCTCATACTCTCAAGCGGAAAGTTTGCTCAGGGCAATAAGCAATAAGCCACCTGTCGCAGTGTTGACTCTACTCGCGATATCTGGAGCATATTAATGCCCGCTCCAGAGTCTCTCTTTCCCATGGGAGCCTCTTGGACTCCAGCTAGAATTCCTGGGATATTTAATGCTCAAAGAGCAAGATATGCTAGGGTCTTAAATTTTATGGTCAACGGTCTTTATTGACATAGGAAAGATTTTCGGCAGCAAAGTGAAAACAGTTTATTTTTAGCGTTTAAACGATGGTAGCTTTGCTCCAAATGAAATGATCTTCATGTTCAGAGGGCTGCTCGCAAAAACCTTTCATACATGGTAATTTAACAGAAAACACTTTCGGGGGTCAGAAAAATGCCGTATTCGAAATGCGAGGTATGAGACTAAATCCGAAAGTTCCATTTTACTCGTTGAACGAGAGATGCAGCCGTACGCTGACCAAACTTGAAACTCATTCTTTTTCAAAATCGATGTAGTCTTAAGTTATTCACGTGCCTATGGCTGGACGTGAAAGAGTATTCTCCCAACGTACAATAAGCTAGATTTTATCAAACATGACAGATAACTTCGGCATGATTTGAGAGTAAACATTTCAACTTTATGGGGACAAAATTATACGGACAAACCTGTCATTTCTTATTAGACGATCTCATGTTGAATTGAATTGAAGATTACCAGCAAGAGCATTTGATTCCTGAGAGAAGGTCAAACATTTTACTAAATGCTCATTGAATTGAAACTCTGAGGAATTAAATGTGGTTGTGATGAAATGGTAAAATAAATTTTATTAAAATTTGATTCGAACGGCAGCATAAAAATATAAGGTTCTTACGAACAAAATGACCAGAGTGCTTTGTGAGGAATATCAATTTTAGCATAGTATTCTCAGTATTAGGTCAGTTTTGGCATTCCTGAAAACTAATGTGTGCCCTTTAATAATTTTCCGCTCACTTTAGGCAGAAAACATTTTGAAACATAAATGCCCGTAATTATGAATATAGGAAGAAAAAGGCTTTCGTTTACTTTTTTCACGTGCTGAGATTAGGCATAATGCCGTACAAACTGTTGCCAATATATACAGAGTGTGGGGTGAGGAGTCCACCTGTGATCAGTCAGTACGAAGATGGTTTCAGAAACTCTGTAACGGTGATAAGTGCACTGAAAATAAAGAGGGTAGATGGCAGCTATGCAGTTATGCCAATAACAATCTGAAAACAATTTCTGAGCAAAGCTCACATCAAAGTGTTAGGGAAATGTCTCAGATTATTAGTGTCAGTACTGCGACAGTCTCACGCCAGTTGCAGACGACGCCATTAAGGAATCGACGCACCTAATCCTCTCCAAGCGAATCCCGGGCCCCATGTTCCAAAAGAGACATTCTAGAAACACAGAGACTTGGAATACCAAACTCTTCCACATCCTCCATATTCTCCTGAACTTACCCCCAATGACTATCATTTTTTAATCCCTTAATCACATACTTAAATGGTAAACTTTCACGTCCAGACCAAAGCTGTAAAAGTTTTCAAATATTTTGTCGCATTACAGCGAATAAGTACGTATCGACGAGGAATAAGTAATCTCGTTCATCTATGACTAGAGGCATAGATGCTCAAGCCTCGTATCTTATGAATAATTTAAGTTTTTTTGCTGTTCATTTATCCACAATAAAGTGTTTCTGAAATCGACTGTCATTTTTATAACAATCTACAAACTAAATAATAAGGTGAGAGACGTACTTTGCCGGAAGAGTAAAACATAGCCATTGGTGATCCCGATTTCAATAACGAGTATGGGTATCCAATTTTTTTTAATCAACATTTAGCCATTGGGGATCACTATTAAATGGCATCATTCGGATACTGCAAAATCACTTTTCTTGTTGAAATTCATTTAGCTCAGACATTATGGCCATAAAAGGACCGTGCTTGAGGATACGAACAACACCAAACCTTTCTCGTCTGGCTGCGACTAACGCTCGATCCCACACAGGGATTCTCAGGCTGATTTTTTCGTTGAATTTTGAGAACTAAGAGGATCACAACAAAATTACATGCGTCTTGGGTTCCATCATATGATATTTGGGGAATTTTAACGCTCGTCAGAGTACATTTGGGAACTTGAGCTCATCAGAATATGATTTCTGAAAACAGAATGGCCAATTCTCATCGCGGGGCTCCCTTCACCTGGAACGCATTCGTTCGACTTCATCATCCAGATATCCAACTTTAATCTTCGGCAATTCATGGGAGTATATGAAGCCTTTGGAGATACGTTTTTTACCATGCTCTTGATCGCGTTTTTCTTTGACGTACGTAGATTTTTTGCTTATCTTTAGGCCTTCTAATGCCATCATTCTTTGTCTAACGTGTATAGTTAATGAATGCATTGAAATACGGTGGCCGGGTGAACATAGTTCTCACATGAACACAATTAGCATATAGCTGCAATATTTGAAATGATTTTTGACCAGAATACTGGAATTTTAACAGGCTGACAGTGGAATTTTTAGCTGGGTAAGTATATCGAATAGGAAAGGAAGAATGAAAACTAAGGCATTGCAGAGAAGGGGCAGAAAGAAATCAACATCAGCAGCCGCACTATAACAGTTGAAGGGCTTGACGTTTTCAACGTGAGTAATTTTCACAAGCTCTGAATTTACACGCACAACTGCGTCCTCGCAAACAATGGACGGAAGTAACTGTAGGAAGTCAACCACCTTCGCTCTGTAGGAAGTCATCCACCCGAATGTTGGATATTGTCTCGTATAATTAGCTAAATGGAGTTTGATCCGGAATTTCACCATTTATTCCTCTAAGTCCTCTATAAACAACTAGAGGCATCCTTGGGAATCATTAGTTTTCATACGCACGTGAACTGCAAATGTGTTCTAAGCATGTGCATACTTCTCTAGTATGGCTACCTATGTACATGTATCGTGATAAATTGAAACATTTTCCGTGGTACGTGTGTGCGGATCATGGAATCATAGCGCCAATTTTGTTGTGTGCTACTCGTTTGATGAATATTTGAATTAAT
>VOMN01005074.1:0-14620 GCA_014899125.1 Orchestia grillus | reverse complement strand
AATTTTATACATCCCCTCTTTTCTTAAATTAAAGAAAAATGTCTAAGCATATTTCGTGAATGAAGGCCCCGATCAGTATACTATTACGTAACGGACGTTCCGCTGAATGAGAAAAGACAGTATTGATAGGTATCGTATAACAGTAGCACTTAATACACCTATTCTAAGAAATTGATGCCCGACTCATAATGTAATGATAACTAATACTAACATTTCGTAAGCAATTACTACATGAGATTATTACATCATCAGCACGATCGTGCGAGCTTATTCTACGTATGCAATTCAGCTCAATTATCACGACCCAGATTAACAACTGTAGGCCTAACACATGGCCTCACATGGAACAAAAACATTTTGTTAACCGCTGTACCGTTTGGTTAGAACGACATTTCCGTCGTTATAAGGATTGTCATTAACCGCTGTACTATTTGTTAGCCGCAACGACATTTCCGTCGTCGATCCCTAAGGATTTTATTTACACATTAGTTTTTTATGCAAGTATATTTATATACGACCTTCGATGCATCGATCCTGTTATTACTCACTGTTTTTTATCAAAGTTTTAAGTTATGAAGTTTGCACCAATAAATGTATTCATCAAGATGCTGAAGGTATTCCTTGCTCACTAGTTCTTTCAGTTTGTAGTTCCTGAATAGAATAATACTTATTGTACTTGATTGTACCTTTTAGAGCAAATAATCTCCGTGGATAAAAGAATAATTACGTGCTACAAATATGGTGAAGGTCTTCCACGACCACGAACAATGGCCGTAATTCTTTGCGGCATCGAGCCTACAACTGTCCTAATGTACACTTGGTCCATTTTAAACTACTCTGGCATCAACTGATCTTATAGTGCTGCCACAGTACGTGGACGATCTTCTCGACGTCTAACTTGTTCTAGATGGTCGCCCAAATTTTCTATTGGGTTCATGTCTGAAGACTGAGTTGGCAATATAAATTCCTGACATATCCTGAATGACTGTTATGCCAATTAATGACTGGTCTATCCCGAAGCATCGAGTAGTTGTCATCCTTGAAAGGAGCTCGAAAAATAATAGGTGACTTATTTGTTGTCCACATAGCGTATCATTATTGTAAACACATTTTTAACAATCAATGCTGCAGAATTTCGAGTAAACTACTGTGGAAGACAATTAAACCAGAGAAAGTGAAATAAATTAATTAATTGCAGTAGTTTTACACATAAAAGAAGAGCGTACATCAATTTCTGTACAAGCCTTCTGGCAAAACGCGTAATTAGGCGTGATTACTGGATCAAAAAAGTAGCAGTCTGTGACAGTAATGAAAAACTTGAAAACCAATGCCTTGTTAGGAGCAGTAAAAATAAGAAATGCAACAGGAAGAAAGGGAAACTAATTTGAGAAAAGGATTTCTCGTCTACCTATTTTATATGAAGGATGATGTATGAGCAGACCTGATGACTAACAAGGTTGTTCACTAGAATTCAAATGAAGCCGGGAGTGCTGTGTATTACTAAAAAATAATCCACATTATTGTTTGAGCTAGGATAAAAAAGGACCATTATCATTTGCCCTCACAATCTCCTGCACAGTATAACGACGAGCTCTGTCAACGAGGGTTACTGAGTCGGAGGCGTTGCGAAGAGGTTAGGCTTAGCAAGAGGGAGGCGTAGTTACAGGCTTTCACTGGAATTGGAGTCAGATTCCTGAAGATGCTAGGAGCTGGAATTGAAATTCTAGTGATGCCAGGAATCGGAATCAAAGTCAGATTTTTTAACCAACTCTAACTCATGACATCGAATTCGACACCTATGCTGTACATATTTGGAACANGTTTTTGTCCAAAGAGTTTAAGAATACATTTCATAATTCTTCTCAGTTTTAGATACATCGTCGAAAAATTCTATTGAATGTTAAAATACATATGTGTTATTTTTGATGATTTAAAGGAGTCTTGTTAGCTAGTGTATTCTTAAATTGAACTAAGTTTTAAAGAAGTCATAGCCACTAAGTCAAAACTAGAAATAATTTTGTACTGTGTTAAAGCTGACTCCAGAAAATATAGCACTTGAATTCTGCTATTTTTTACAATTCTGTTATTCTTGTGGTTAATGATCTCAACTTCAACTTCATATAGCTTGCAAAATTATATTTGCTCCTCTCAGGGCATAGGATACCTTGACAACAGGGTTGGTTTAGTTTAAGTTTGTTTATGCGGACTGGCAACATCAGAGGGGCACTGTTAGTCTACCTCAACTGTACACTGCATGCTAAATTATTATTGAGATAGCTATTTTTTAAATCTTTCAAAAACCCTACAATCAATTCAAATGATATTTTTACACAATATGGGCAATACTAACCTGTGCAATCAGTGAAATTTTTGTACTGATCTGCGCTATGTAAACAGACTGTTGTCTTCTCTGTGATTATCAAGGTGAAACAACGGTACCAAATGAATAGAACAGTGTAAGAAATATGTATGAAGTTGGGATGTGAAAGCAGTTTAAGTTACGTTGAAAAGAAGTTATTATCTCAGAACTCTCTAAAGGATGAACAACCCAACAAATTTTCTAAAAATTATTAGGTGTCGCCACGCAGGGAAGAAGTTCACTCCCGACCCTATAAAAGTGTGCCGGAGGGCTGATAAAAGCAAGTCTAGGGTTTTTTCATGGCGATCCATGTTGCAAATTGAACAAAAGGGTACGAAGAACCCTGGAGTTACCAATCAAGAACTTTTTAGTTGTATTAGGAAATCCAATGTGTCTAAAAGTCCTCGGTATTTGGGTCTGAGGAATATAGCAAGTCCCACGGAACCGGTCCCATGACCTCCATTGAGGATAAATCATATTCAAATAGATTGAAATGGGCTGCGGATAACCTGAAGGCTGACTTTTCTAACGTTTTGTTGACTGAAGAATCTCGTGTAACACTTGATGGCCCAGATAGATGCTGCTAAGTTTACCCAATGATTGGACAGAATCGTCATCAGCGTTTGAGACGCAAACAAGGTGGTGAAGGCATAATGATTTAGGGTGGTATTAGTGGAGGAACATTAGTCAACCCATGGAGAGTACCAGATGGCGTAAAAATGTTTGCTGATGCTTATTTACCGTTTCTGGAGCATCTTTTACCGTGGTTTAAAAGGCAAAGAGCTATCTTTGGAAGGACCATTGTGTTTATGCAAGGTAATGCTCCCCCAAATACTGCACATAAGACCACTGAGTATCTTCTACAGTTAGGCTTCAACGGACTTTAGAAAATGAAGTGGTCAGCGAATTCTCCAGATTTAAACCTGATTGAGAACCTGTGAAGTATCACGAAGAAACGACTTTATGCCAACAGACCCCAATTCATAAGCAAGGACGAGTTGTAGGAAGTACTTCTTGAAATATCTCGTGGTATTACAGCAGTTGATGTCCAAAAATTAACAAATTCAATGGATCGACGGCTTACCAAAGTTATTTCCAAACCGGGAAAGCACATTTCCAATTTGTTTGAAACTGTACCTGTGTTTGTATATTTTATTATCTATTCAATTGTCTTACTAATTAACTTTATTACATAAATATTCATATGCAATATTGATGCACGCTTTGTTTGCTCAATTTAGTGAGTTTTATAAAAAAAGGCAATGATTTATCACACTAGACTTGCCATGAAAATATCAAAAATGGTGAACTTGGTTCCATCGTGGTGTCTGTAAATTTCACTAAATGCGTATGTCGTTAGTGCCAACGTTGAGAGAAATTTTTTATTTGAACTGAATGTATGGTTTTTAAAATATTAAAAAGCCAATCTCAATAATAATTTAGCACATAGTGTAGATAAGCCTAACTATAACTGAGGTATAGATAGGCCGAAGATAGAAGTCATGAAAGCCTGCCTTTATGACATCTATCTTTTGTGAACACTTTTCTTTCCAATTTCATGCCTTCTTTACTCTCTTTTTTTTTGGTTTTTCTTTACCTTTTCTTCCTCTTCATTCTTAACTCTATTTCAATGTGCAGGGGATCCTGTGTGGGAACACACCTTGTGTATAGATTTCCTTATTCTTTAGTCCATACTAAATGGGGCCTTTTCTTTGCTCTCTTTTGATCTCCTTTCTTACAGTTAGAGCTTTAAACTAGATCATTTAGTCTAATAAAATTATATTTGTTTTTTGTTCCTGTACAGTTCTTGCTACATTCCGTTCATGCAAGCTGTACATCCCGAGCAGATGTACTAGTTGTAAATTTTATTGCAGTGTGCCTAAATGTTTATTATGAAAATTCCAATTATATACTCTTGTTCAGTCCATTGGAAGTAGACCATTACAAATTTGTATACCATAGGGGGTCGAATGTAAAATTTATTCTCTACGCCGTTAAGGCATGCGGTCGTTCTTCAAACAGTCGTTGGTACTAAACCTCAGGGCAACTTTTCTCAATATCAGAGTCTATAGCACTGAAGTATGCGAGAAAACCGCAGACTGTTCAGGTCTAGCAAACCACCTTCATAATCAGCTAGCTTTGTTTCATGGGCAGGATTTGTGCCACGCCGTGCATCGAGCGGCTCTCCTCTACCCAATGCAGTTTCAGTGGCCAATCTGTTGAGGAAACATATCAAGAAACCTTCGAGAACTGCACTCTTCACCGAATGGGCTCATTTTGTGCAAAATGACGTCTTCAGCATTCCCGTGAGATGTTATGGTTTACTTAGCAGTCATTATTGTATTTCTTGAGTCATTGTTCTATCCTCAGTTTCTCCATTCTACTATATGAAAACTGATTTTCTTAGGCATTAAGTTTGAATTATCATGATGTTTGTATATTAGAAGAAATAAAGAAAATTTATCCGTTGCAAATCTGAGAAGATAGGATTCTGACATTTTTTAGTACTTGCATGCTGTATCCTTTTAAAAGCATTTACTAAATGCTTCTATAATTTCATGAAGTGGTCAAATAGTCAAATACACATATGGGAAAAAATATGAATTAAATAAACGTTTCGCCCCATTTGAATTAGAGATTTTGCTGTTATGAATACAACATCTATGTAGAATAAAAGCCCTCTGAAGTATGTATACTTTTGTACTACCTAGTTTGATTTTTTTTGCTTTGCACTAAACATCAATCTAAGCTTCCCAAATAAGAAATTAGTCTACCTTTCGTTTTTTGAGCTCCTGTTATTTATTACGTTCATCAATCCGTTTTCATAGCTGTGACCGAAGTTCAGGTTATATGTACTGAATATGCATCAGTCTTCATTCAGAACTAGCAAAGTACAGATTTATTTCTTAGCTGCTCCACAACGATGGGACGGAAGTAAGACGTTACGAAATGGCAACACGGTGCTATTGCATTTAGTCGGGCTGAGGGACACCCGATGAAGGAAGTAGCGGAATTCACTGGAGTTTCAAATTGTAATCGGAGGAAAATTTCAATATATAAGAGACCACTGCAGTTTTTACCTGCATTGATAAACATCTACCGGATAGTTTGCCTGCATTGCTTCACATCAAGGATAGAACTACTGTGAAATGTCAATGATGGCCCTTCTCTTGCTGCTCCTGAACGAATTTTTTAGTAGAGAACTCCATGCAAATGAGTATGTGGAGTAAAGTAACTCGCAAGACCACTCGCTGAAATAGGTCCAAGCACACGCACATTGGACTGCAGAGGAGTGGAGAAGGGTCATGTGGTCAGATGAATCACGATTCTGTTTGTATAGCAGTGATGCCCGCCGTCGTATTCATTGAAGACCTCGTGAAGCCTGTGTGCAAAGAGCGATACAGGAAGCATGAAGGGGTTCTGTCATGTTTTTAGACTGTTTCAGCTATACAGAAGTTGGTCCTTCAGTTGAGGTATTCGTTGAACTGAACTACCATGGCTACATCGACCTGCTAGATAACCAAGTTTTTCAATTTACACCATATCTGAATGAAGATAGGCATGTTGCTTTGCCTACCTTTCAGGATGACAACTGCCGAGTGCACCTGGCTGGAACTACCATTAATTAGTACGACACTCATTCGCGATATACCAGTCATTAGGTTGGCCAACAAAGTTGCACACATGAACCCAATAGAAAATGAGTGAAACTACCAAGAACGTCAAGTTAGACATCGAGAAGATACTCCACGTACTGTTACCGCACTATGAGATCAGTTTCTACATGAGGGGCTTAAAATCGACTACGTGTAAATTAGGATACCTGTAGACCCAATTAATGACAGTCCCAGCAGGATAGACGCCTTTATTCGTGCTTGTGGAGGTCATACACCATATTAGTATCAGGTAGCTAATTTCTGCCCTGAGAGCTCTATATATTATATATACACACATGTGATTGAGAACGTACTGCAGTTTTCGCTGTATCAGTTGACAGACTAATCTCAGTCAATTGTGGATTAAGCAAAACACGACTGGATGGACGATTAGCCTTTACCCATTGATATGTTAACTGGGAAGATCTAGTGTGTAATAAGAAATTCAGTAGTCATGAAATTTCACTTGACACCTGTCAATAACTTAATAAATATTACATTTCATGCTTCAGGATTGAGGTGTAAATGTCTGACCTAATACTCGGACAGGCGGAACATCGATTAAGGCTACGTTCAGTGTATCAATATTAGCGTATTTCTTTTGAATGTAATGTAAATTAACATTACTTTAGGTATTTAACCTCTCGAGGTTTTAGGTAATTTAAAGATGTAACTTATTTATTTGGCCATTTTGGCTAGACTTTAGTTATGTTGCTGGAAGCTTCAGGCTAATAATAGTAACGAAATTCCTTGAACGGCCGATATTTTCTATACAACTTCATAGAATCAGCTTATCATAATTTCTCCCATCGGTTTCTTAGGAGAAACTTACACTGTTTATAGTTTATCATATGTGTGATGCATAATCTAAGAAAATGCAGCATGTAGTCTTGCTCCATATCTTTGTTTTGGTATTTGGAAATTCGCAAAATAGGTTGGTGCTAGGTATGATAATAAATTACTCATGTGGAAGAGAAGTTTGAGCTAGTATGAACTGATAACTTACAGTAATTAAAAGTAATTGCGGGGACAGAAATAATTGCACATGTGAGATTTCTTTCTTTTTTGTCAAACATTTTCCCGGTCTACCTAGCAATATTTATAGGACTCGCATGGAATATATATTTTATATTGTAGAGTGAAAATATTTAACATTTTTTTACAAATTCATGGGCTCATGTACGTCCTTAATATGTATGATACATAACAAAGAAATCAATCAAATCGTTTTCCTGTGTTTAATATTTAGTTGCGAAACCTTTGGCAATTTGTGGACAATCTCTACTCGGAGACGATTTTTATATGATGGAATTAAGCGTTAACAAGCTTGTTGGTAGTATAAAAGCCCATTTTTCCATGCATATTTCCTTCAATTCTTCAAGATTCATCAGACTTCATGTACATTTTTCAGCGTTCCTGAAAGATGTTAGTTCAGTTGAGGCCAAAGGATTAGCTTGACCACAAGCACATTGACTCTGTTCCTCATAAACTATTCGGGTGGTAATTTTGCTCTGTGTTTAAGGTCATCTCAATGGAACATCTATTTATGTTTTCAGAATAAAATTTTCGTTCTTCAGATGAGACTCTTCTTCTACATTTGGCAGTAGATAGCCCCAATCATCCCAACTATGATATGAAATACACCTGTGCCATTTGGTGTGAAACGACTTAGCTTCACGGCTGGGATGGTACTATGCCTCATAGGCTGTTACTTGTGTCCTCCACGCATGACAAGCGGAGTTACGACGAATCTTGGTTTCATGAGACAGAATAAGTAATCCAAAGTCCATGTTCTTTCTCAAAGTGGCCTTTAGCAAACCTTACATGACTAGCTTCATAGTTTTTGCTCAGCATGGAAGTTTAAACTCTATGTAAAACGTTCGATCCCTTTGCGGTAAAATTCTCTATTGATGATTCTTTTACTCACCTCTGTCTCAAAGACTTCCAGATCAGTTTTTTACTCTTTGCTAGTCATCTAGGGTTAAGTTTTAATTCTTCTTATCAAAAATTAACGAGACCAAAGATGGATTTTCCTTGGAGCACCTGACCTTGATAAATTAACAGTTCAAGTACAATTCCTTAAGTTTGGAAAATAATTAATCCAGCAGTAGAGCTCAGCACGTAAATACCCTCATTATACCCTTGTTGAAGATGTTCGAGGTGGTTTCTGCTGATAGTTTTCAAGTTTTGAGGAATTAGTTTTATTCAGTATAGATTCATTCTCCTGAGCCTGGTCTGGTTCATTTTTGCTCTCTGGCTCTCTTGTCTCCAATAGACAAACAGTGTGAATCAAAAACATCACCGTCATCATCCTCTTGAGACCCATTGTCCTCCAAGTCACTTGGAAATGAAGTAGCGATGTGTAGCTTCATCTGACTTTGCAGCAATATTGTTGAGAAAATTTTTACTGCAACTCCTCCGAATGATCCAATCAAAAGTTCCCTCAAAACATACCTGTAATATTAAACAAAGAGTACATTACTCAGATTATTTGTTGTAAGTATTGGAAATGAATTCTGAAATCAATTTTAAATTAAAATCGTCAATATCCTCAGAGCCTAGTTTAGTCAACTAAATTAATTTTTTTATAGTTACTATATTGCTCAATCAATGTTATCTATGCATGAAGTTTCACTAAGTATATGTCATCAAAAATATATAACTGTACAATCCCATTACATAAACAACCACTAAAACACTAATGTAAACAGGAAAAAGTTCTGTTTATTGGTGCTAATACATTCTTATTTGTCCATGTAGGCATACGTGGTGTGTTCCACACCAATAGTTTGTTAGGTTAGGTGTACATATCTGACATGTTCAGATGATAGCAGAACCTAGCTAATTATAGCTAGCATTGATACTCAATCATGAACTTGTGAAGCACTTCCTACAGTAATTCATAATTATTTCATTGCAATTTCTCTCCTGGTTTGTCAGCCATGGGGCTGAAAATATATACTTCATAGGGCAGATGATGTGCCCTGAACCCAGGCAATGGCAGCGTTTATTGAAGTCCAATCCATGCCATGTATCATTGTTCTTATGGAGCCTAACTAGAACGTGTTCTAAACAAGTCCAATGTTGCCGCAGCACCGTCTTGTCAGCAGTATGTTTGTTGTAGGAGATTTTGAAAGGCAAAATGTAGGTATGGTACGACACTATAGGGTTAATGAGAAATCTACATATTTTTTTATATTTGTGTTGTTGAGTGTGTTGCTACTTCATTCAGAATGTCTAACCATCTGAGGTGATGTATGCTGGTTTATTTTGCTGGTCTGTCTCTTACTGATAAGCAAAGTTCAATGTATTATGTTCTGCTCATGTTTTTGGTTTGATTACTCACGTTCTTTTAATATTACAGGCAAGTCCCCTGGCTGAAGGTGTGGATTGTTGTGAGTCACCTGATGCTGAGGACTGCTACCCTCTACTTGCACCCGAGTCTTCAGACACAACCGGTCTTTCATGCTACAATTACAAGCGGTCTGCGAGAGGCCAGGCAATACTTGGTGAGGCTCAGTGCTAATTAGATATCTTTGTTTGCTTAATTGGTATGAGTTTTCATCTCACTGTTCTTTAGTTTTTAAGAATTTGAAAAACATGTATTTTCGAGCCAAAACAACATTCTTGTATAATTGTGGCTAAGCATAATTGAATTTAGTTTACTAAATGAAGCTCTCATTTCATTCAATCTTAAAATTAAATAAGATTGATCCTAGATTTTTCAGATACTTCCTGGCTAGCATTCATTTTTTGAAGTTTAGACAATATTTTTGTATTGTGTTATATTTTTATATAATGGGTGGTTGAAGTATTTTACCCATTAGCATTTTTTGCTCCTCAGGAAATGGCTTCTGGACTCAATTGTAATTTTGTAAGTTTGTTCTGATCAGCGTCTATGTATCTTTTATTTAGCAGTATCCAAAATTAGGGAACAAAATTTAAGAATTACATACCTAAAGAAAGAGAAAAGATTGAAGCAAATTTTCTATAAGTAGCACTAAATATTGATGTATATTATAGATGATAAACATTGTCATAATTTTTCAGATTAATTGTAACAATATAACTGGCAATGAAAGAAGTGAACAATTTGCTAGTTTTCGAAGGTCAAAAATTAAGGAACATTGATGAAAATAATTTTGGTACTCTCAAATGATTCATGTTCTTGACACGAAGAGAGTAAGTTATAGAGAATAAAGATTGTTTATCATCAGTGCAGCATTTACCACAATGGCAAAACATTCTAACATAAATTCAACTGCTAAATTTAAAATTCCAGAATTACAGCAAAAAAATCACACCGTTAAACAGATTTCTAGTGTCGTGAATTGTTCCAAAAGTGTTGTGGCCTAAGTATAGAAAGTTTATTATGACGTTGGTAGAATAACTAAGGAACAAAAAGCACGATGGACCGAAAAATTCTACGTTGAGAAAGGATCGTTTCACTCATCGTCTTGTCCTCGGGGATCATTTTGTCTCTGCAGGATAGATTTTTATGCAAGTTGAAAGATGAAGTATCTGTTTCTTGACAACCTGTATCAGGATGTTTACATAAAATAGGTCTTTAACCAGAAGCTCTAATGAAAAGCCGCTGATGGGCGAGAATAATAAGGTCGCTTAAAAAGATAAGCTCTTGCAAACAAGCGTGCTTGGTATGCAGAAAATTGGTGCAACGTAATTTTTTGCAATCTGATAGTGATAGAAAGCAGTTTGTTAGGAGACAAATCGGTGCAAGTTTGAAGTCTAAGTGTGTCAAGAAAACAGTCAGGTTCTGTGGGGAAACGTCATGGTATCCAATATTAGTTTGGGACCTGATACGACACGGCACCTCTTGTACGTTTGAATTCCAGACGTAAAGGTGCCATTTGTAAAGGTTTGTTATAAAACGTGTTGTGCCAGCGGTGCTAAAATTCTGAATATGAAAAATCCTGTTTTTATGTATGACATCTCCTGTTGCCATTCGTCAAAACTTGTTATGAACTACGTACGGCATCAAGGATTTGATGTTATGAGCTGCCCACCCCAAGGTTCAGACTTTAATCTCATAAAAAACTTATGGAAATCATATGGGCTAAATGCTATGTCTAGGAATTATGCAACTGTGAAAGATTTATAAAGTAAATTGCAGGATGAATGGGACAAAAAGTCACAACTGCCCAACTTCAAAAGCTAGTGATATCCTTCTGTCAAAGATGTACTGCCACGATGCAAAATAGAGAACTAAGCACTGAATATTTATATCTTTCTTGTTCCTTATCTATTCATTCATTTTCGTTTATTTATGTCTTAATTTTGGATGTCGGAAAAATTTCCTCATTTCTTTCTACATATTGTTTTAATTAACCTTAAAAGTTATGAAAAAGTGCATCTTTTAAACTTTTATATACCTTTTATATGCCTTTTATATACCTTTTATATACCAGTAAATGAAACTGAATAAATGCAAATCGACTTGCTTTTAGCAACGAATTACTAGCTATAGCAATTTTCGAACATCTTGGGATGGTGAACAGAAACCTCTGATTTGTTGGGTAGCAATAGTAAACCCTTTTTAAGTTACTAATATATCTGTACTCAACCACTCTGTCGCTGAGGCTATTTGTAGTCATTTCAACTTGTTATGCTTATTGAATGTAACTGTATTGATCCTTCTCTGGGGGCATACTATAGGCAATAGCGTCAGGTTAGTTAGGTTTGGCTATCCTATGCTATAGGGACTGTCGACCCCAGGGGCACTGTTACGTTACCTCAGCTATAGAATGGCCTTCGGGGCTTTTATCGTTCGTGCCTAATTTGCTTATTTCAATTTTATGCCTTCTTTGCTATCTCTTATTTGATTTTTCTTCTTCCTTCTTTCTTCTTGACCTGCTGTTCTATGTTCAGGGAATCCGGTGTGGAAATACGCCTGTGCACAGTCTTCACGTTGTCTACAGTTCATACTAAATGATCCTTTCATTTCTTTGCACTCTCTGGATCACAGTTCATGCGGATAGGGAGCTTTAAACAAACTAATCATCACTAATCGCTGTATTCATTACCTAGAGAGGATTACCTACTCTATGATGAGAAAGTTATATTCACAGTAAACAAAGAAGTATAAACTTGATTGATTTGATATGAAATTTATTGTCATGGAACTGTGCTGGAACTATTTGTATAAATTTCAATCATGTTTCTAATTATAAAATGGAAAATACATGAAATATTTGTAAGAGTTATGGAATCGAAGCTTCGCGTGTACTTTAGCATTGCTAATGTGTTCCAATTACTAATGTTCATTCAAAATTTCACGTCGTAAAACGTTCTTGGATTTCTTCCGAAATAAAAGTTTAGGAGCTATCTGACGTTTTTATCAAATTTAAAGTTTGATACCCCATTGTTAATTATGTATTTTTTTTCTATTGTAGACTGTCAAATGAAATTACGCATTGAAAATACATCAGTCTCTCCTGATGATGAATTTAATGTAGTGTATGATAAAATGTGAATTTTTTTTTTCATACCGGTTTTTGTATTGTACAAGCAATATTCTCTATTTTATTTATCCATTTGAGGATATCAAAACACGTTTTTTTAGGTAAGCGCACTCCGTATTGGATTAAATAAGCAGTTTTCATTTTGATAGCTCACACTGCCTAATTATGTCTTACAGGAGAAAACCATACGTGTAGAATCAGCCTGTATAATAACTAAAAGATAAATATTTTGTAGTCTTATAAAGTAGATCGCTTTCCTTCGAACGCGTTGCTCAACAACGCAACGACTTCGTCCCCTAGTCCAATAAGTTAAAATTTGTGTCCTGTGACAGGGCATCGAGAATCCCTGTCATTGGTGTCAACATATCTTGATGCTAATCCACTCTACGGGAGCACCAACGCAGAAGCATTCAAAAGGAAAGCAGGATATTTTGGGCTTCTCAGGTTAGTCCAGTATTATATAATGCATGATAAAGGTGGGAATAGTTTTCTGTAATCTTAAATTAGGATAAGTTATTTGTCTAGGCGATATCAAAATTTTCATTTTACCTGACAAAGTGGATCAGCATTTGAAATTTAGAAACAGTTGCGAAAAGAAAAATTAATATTAATTTTAGATCATTTTTACTATTTTTACATCCAGATTTTTCCTGTGGATGGCATCACCATGCAAAGTCAGTCACTTATTTTATTAACATTCATGAATATGAAAGTATATTCGTATTCCTATTCACGCATGGTATGGGAGGAATTTGAAGATTAAGTAATGCCCATGTTAAATAGGATGATTGCCTAGAAATTCCGCATTTAATGACCATTGAAAAGTAAGTATGTCAGGAGACAGACCAAATGCGCGACACCAGTAAATGAGAATGCCATCTACCGGAATAACAGCCTTGACACGCTTTAAAAATGTTCACAGACTGTAATGAGGTGAGTCCTGAGAATATTTGTCATAACATTCACAATCACTCGCCTGGGCTATACAAGTATTTTGTGACTGCATTGGAAGATTGGTGAAGGCAACTAAACCCGACACCTAACAGTCTAAGGGTTTGACATGAGAGGAAGTTAGGGGTAACATGTTTGGAGAGATATGGTCGTAAGAATTTTTTACCGACCATTGTTAGGTTCAGGGAGTTAGGTATATAAGCTGGAGCGGAGCTCAGCTGAAAAACATACGGCCTGCCCCAGGCTGCAGCAGTAATCTAAGACTTCATGAACATGTTCAAGCCATTGGTGTGAGCAAGGGCATTGACTCTTGTACTGCAACAAAATAATATTGAGGCATCATGTGGCCTTTTGCTCGCAATACACAGAGCCCTTATGGAAGCATGAACTTCGTGTGCTTAACTGTCGGAATTCCTTCGGATGCTGTATGCAGGCCCAGTCTCTGATAATTTTTTCAATTCAATATCTAGTCCTGAATGAAATTTTTCTCATCCGAGAAGAACGAGAGCATTACTGAATGCTTCGGGTGTTTCAATTTGCTCAAGAGGTATTTGCTCAGTTGCTGTGTTCTCTCAGGTCCTCTCGGACGTGAGCTGGTCTCTCAGCGTCACGAATGGCTTGTAACGGAACTATTGAGCTATATGTCGGATGGTGACCTCGTCAACCGACGTCTGGGTCCTATCTCAGCGCCGACTATGGGAAACTGTTTCCGTATCACCAGTTAAGGTCCCAGTTCTTTTTGAACTTTGACGATGAATGACCGGACGACTTTTAGGAAGGCTGCAGTCGCAAAATCTAAGTATCCTGTGGATAAGATGATGCCGCGCCGCTCCATTTCCTGTGTTAGGTTAGGTTCTGCCGTGTTTACCTGTTAGTAAAATGTATGTTATTACTCGCAATGTGATCTCGAATGCCTACCGCACTCTGTATATGAGTTCGAAATGTTCTTATTGGCAGATTTCTGGATAACCTCACTCTCGGTATGAAAAAAAAACCAACAATATCATAAATATATACCTTCCGCCGTCAGTGCTGGAAAGATAAGAAATAAATAACGATGCAAAAGGTAAAAATCAAGAGTAATATGATGCGAGTATAATGACACAGAAACCTAACTTAAGTATCAAAACCTACTACTACAGGGTGTCCCAGAAAAAAGGAAACCCATTTCAAAT
>VOMN01005057.1:0-23991 GCA_014899125.1 Orchestia grillus | reverse complement strand
AGGAGGAGGAAGAGAAGGCTGCTCAATATAGCCTCGTGTGTTTACTGATAACCAGACTGCCCTCTCTAAACACTGGCCCTCTTATGCCTAGCTCGCCCTCACCCACATACGCAACTCGTGATGCTGCTGCTGAGATGGTGATGTTACTCGTGTGGGGTGCAGTCGGTGGGGTGGTTCTGCTGACCATCACTAAAAAACTAGTTGAAGAAAAACGCTTCTGATGTTGATAGTAAAGCTTCCCTTCGTAGTTTGATATTTCAGTGTACTTCCACTGGCTTTCTCAAACTGACACTCTTCATATGTGTATTCATTTAAAAACACCAATCTCAATAAAGAAAATTGCGACATTTTAGTGATCACTATAAGAAACTTTCGAATATTTAAAATGAATGCCTATGAATATTTTTCGGTTTACAAGAACCCAAATTTTAGGAATAGTATTACAGTATTCGACGTTGAAAATAGTGGTCGCTTTCAAGTGCAATGAAAAATACTTCCTTCCGCACGTTAGGCCGAAATCTTCGAGCGGCAGAATTTGACAATCCATAAACTAATTGTTTGAAGAACACACTTCATGACCCCGCTCAAATTTTAGATGAAGGAACGCGAGCAGCAAAAATTTCGAACGATAATACATTCATGCCTGGTGTTGGAGTCAGAAACAGAGGCAGCAGGGCCCGGATTGGTCGCCCTCACAGCCTCTTGAGCGGAAATTTGTGTCCGGACTGGGGCTCTCTTTAAGCACCATATCCACCATATGACTAGGGTATATGAGCAACAACTGCAAACTGTAATACCTAAATCAAGAGAAATGGATGGATTCATTAGTTTGCTCAATGCAGCAAACACATGATTTCTTAGGTTTGCAAAATATCGAAACTAATGTCACATTAACCTAAGCATCAAAGCACAGTAACCATCTACCAGAAACGCTGCTGATACAACGAGAGATACGCACATACACGCCTAAGTTTACCACTAACAATTCTATTTTGGTCATCTGGACGAATGGGTCCTCCAAGTGGCATGTTATTAAGGACTGGGTCAGACGCTCTCTGCAGGCTTCCCTTGTAGAAAATAAGGACCCAACCTATCCGTAGGGAGCACGAAGCTACCAAGATAGGCTGAAGAGTCTCGTTAAGAGTTTGTCAGTGAGAAGAGAGGAAAAAGGAAGCGAGGAAAATGCAGTAAATGCATGAAATTATGTTGGTGACATCGCTTGCGTGCTCCCATCTGTCTCCAGAGAAAATAAAAAAGGAACACAATGTTCACCATCCAACTAATTTCTACGATTCGAGCGATGAATATTACAATCTTTTATGAATCATGAACCTTTCATGACTCCAATTGCCCAGATGATCACTACTTATTATAAGCATTAAGGCGATCAATAAGAGCTGACGGGAGATTCTTAGGCATCGTTTGACTTTCAAACAGCACTTAAAACAACGCCACAAGGAAAATTCCTGGTCATGATACGAGATTATGACATTCAAAACGTGGATAAACTCAACAAAATTCGTTAGCTTCAAGACAGTAACATAGAAACCAAAGCATGAATACTTGTATACTTAAAGAGCTTTGACACTACCGTTGCAAATGTGCCTTAGAACCTATACTGGGCAGGTTGATTTGGAACATGTTGCATAAATGCTTGCAGAATATATCTATAATTTAATGGCGGTTACATTTTTTTACCGTATATGCCTCGCTGCGATGGCGATCTACTTAGTACAAGCGTAGGGTTCCGGTCAAGGCCGACAACACCGAATGGATGAGCCGGTGTGGAGTGCTGAGTCCCCTACAGTGCATAATTAATCTAGTCAAACATCGACTGAAAAATGATCAGCAAGATAGACAGGTTGACGGGCTACACATGCTCTCTCACAAACCATTTGCAAAACAAAACAAGCAAGCGGTGCAAAAAGTTCTCGACGGACTCTTAACAGTAAAATAAACACTGGCGTATTCAATTTGGAGCCGGTATTCGACAAGCGTTGCATTTCATTGAAACACGGTGACAGACCAGAACATCTTCACTAGAGCTAGGTATTCAGTAAAAAGGTATATACAATCAATTTTTAGCGCAAGTACACTAGAGATTACAAAAGGGTCAAAATGGCAATTTGAATAGGAGTCACCCTCGTGTAAATTTTTTTGACAATCTATAAAAAATTTACACTTCTGTAAATCTATAGGTTCTGTGCAATAAGACAAGGTGTAAATTTTGGTCGCCATACCTGATGGTACACACTTACGAAAAAAGTAGAAAATTGAACAACATCCTTACTTCCTGAAATGCGCACCCTGAGTTCCTCAAAAAAAGAATCTCAGACTCGATTGTCTGAAGCAACGAAAGTAACATAGTCAATCTGGACGACCCCAAATGGACCAAATCTCAGACCACTATTCTAACCCAAGAGTCAGAGAGAAACTTATCGTAAAATAATTATGTAAACCCATAAAGAACAACGTTCGTTTTATTTAATATTTAAAACTCTAAAAGCAAGAGAACTCCCTGTTCTCATTGAGTCAGCTATCACAGAAGGCACGTTGAGGACCCGTCTCTGCACGGACAAGCCATCCTCAGACCCCTGAACAATATTTGGTGGAATTATGGCGCGCGCTGATAGTTTGAAGTAACGAAACATCCTCAGGATAGCAGGTTCGATAACAAGACTGAGCCTAACTTGTTGAAAATACCAGTCAGAACATGGTTGCTAGAGTGCCTACGAGTAGGAAATACTAGTCAGAACATGATTAGTAGAGTGCCTGCGAGTAGGAAATACCAGTCAGAACATGGTTGGTAGAGTGCCTGCGAGTAGGAAATATCAGTCAGAACATAGTTGGTAGAGTGCCT
The DNA here is from genome assembly GCA_014899125.1 of Orchestia grillus. NCBI lineage: Eukaryota > Metazoa > Arthropoda > Malacostraca > Amphipoda > Talitridae > Orchestia > Orchestia grillus. Next base: position 21,131 of record VOMN01005057.1, on the reverse strand, counting down.
GCGAGTAGGAGAGTGACCGTGAGTAAGAAAGAAAATAAAATTAGAGTACCATGATGCAGTTGGTCGTGACGTGTGAACTTTGAACCACTCCGAACTTCACTAAGTAATCAATGAACTTGTTTTCGTACCAAATTTTGTTTGAAAATTATTTCTCGACAGTGAGCTCAGAGAGCCGCACAGAGATGTCCAACGCGTTAAACTGAATCGATGGTCAAGGCCATAAAATGGATTGGCCACATCCACGCAGGTATGCTAGCTCAAAATACAGTACATATTTTCCTATCTCAATTTATAAATATTGCATATTATTTTCTGACTTTGTTAAAGTTTATTTAGAAAGATGAGGATACAGTGAGCTTCTTAACATTTTCAGGACGAGGAAGCGTATTTTTCTTGGTAGTTTCTTCGGTCAACAGATCATAATCAACTTGTTGTTTAGTTCACAGATATTATAGTACACTTTTCAATTATGAGAATATAAAATATAATATTTCCTTCTTTAGATAAAATATCGATCGAATCTTTTAGCGCAGTGTCCACCTGATCAGTCGGGGAAATATTTCCTATATCCGCAAATGGAATATATACCGAAATAATTAAGGAAATATTTACGGGGTCATTTTCGTATGTGTGTACGTGTTGCCTTCGCTCAAAACTACGCGCCAAGATCAACACATGTGGGCGAAATATACGCGTAACTGGCGCACATGGACGCAGCAAATGAGGCTGGGAGAGCGGTCCCGATAGCACTGCGCAGTCTGGTCAGTGTCACAAGATAGCCTCGAAGAAGCAGTGCGACCGACATCTGACACAAGATTAATTCGCACTCAAACTTATTGCTTCAACTCTTCTAACCAAGGAGATCATGAGCTGACATTCAAGCCCAAAAGCTCTTTCGACTGTCCAACCCATAATATGACAACAATATTTCGATTTTTCTACCACATGCCTGTACGATGGTCATGTATGCGGAGGATGTGCGTGGGCTAGACGGCAGCGATGTGAGCTCATCTCTAACGAGAACTCCGGCTGAAGTGATCATAACTTAGAGAACTTAATGCAAGAAAATTGAGCTAATGTGGAAGTGAGAAGTTGATTGTAATCGAACTCCACTTCAGTTGTGTTACTGCACCAAAGTTACTCCGCACCTGCAGAAAGCGCATTTGAGCCACGCAACTATTCACGAAGAAACGATGGCTTCGTCTATCTCAAAAACCCATACGGTGATTATTCTATTTGGGGGCAATAACCAAAGGTTATTTTAGTCAAACCAATATCAATTAAAATTTTCGTTCTGCTTGCTCATATTATTCATAACATTTCAGCAGACCATTTAAAAAACATCCAGAGCTACTTGTGCTCTCGTCAATTCCAGATTTTTCGAGTAATGAGAAGTTCAATTCAGGTCAATGTTCTACATGACGTTCGGAAATTTTACAACAGAGCTCTAATAAAAAAGGTACTCTGCTATTTCCCTTTTCTGTACCCACGTCCGCTGTATTAATCAAGAAGACGCATGCATTGGGCAGTGTAAAATCGTCCGTTCTGACCGGGCGGCAGCCAACTGTAGCGTGAAAATAACGGTCACGCGATACAAGAAACGATGCACGAGCCACAGAAACGCTACGAGGCACGACAGTGACTGAAAACTATACCATGAAAAACAAAATAGAAAAACGTTGTCTTCTACCTACATACGTTAATTGTTTGACGTCAATGGAAATGAAAATTTAAAACAGGCAATCAGAATAGGAGAACTTGGACGAGGAAGGCTAAAATCAAGTTTAGCACGACGACGCTCGAGACTGTGCTCCATTTACGGAAACGAATCCACGTTCAAATCGGCCGTGAACGACTTCGTTTTAGCGGTAACAAAGCATTTCGGTAGCCAGTTCTGAAGCACTCATCTTGGGCAAAAATTGAAGCTACTTTAACTTTCTCTGAACAGCACACTAAACTCGTTAATATAGACATATTAGGGGTTAGTAGTCTTCAGTCTACAAGGGATAGAAAAAATCACAATGATATCGTAGGCAGAAAAGACGATAAAAATTAGAGGTAGAAAGGATTAAAAAAACAATGTTTGGCACTGAAGAGAGCGCAGTCAGTCGCCATCAACAAGGGAAGCTGGCAAATGTTCTCCAATTGACGAGATCCGCTGCCCTCCATTCTTCCCTCTCGCCGGCAGAGGGAATGATGCCCTCAATCCGGCCCGCCCCCACAACCGGTGTCACCAGAACTGGTCGCAGTCTAGTTCGTTCCAAGCGTCGGGACTAGTGTGATGAACTTCCCAAAACATAACAAAAACCATTCGGATACGCTTTATCCATACGATTGAGTATCGAGTGGTCGAGGTGTTTCAACTTTTTCTGAAATAACCTGAGGCATTCAAAGAAGGAGCCAGAGCGATCAGTATTGTCTTAACACAAATGAAGACCAAAGAGAAAACAACTTAACTCGTGAGCGATGCTCTTCACCACAAGCCTAAGCCATTCCCCAGTGAAGGTCCACACACGATGGCAGTAAAGAAGAAGCTCCCTTAGAACCAGAAACAACAAATGCCTCACTTGTACCGGACGTCTCGTAAATTGAAGGCTCACTTATTCAATACGATGAACGTCAACTTCCAAGTGTCGACGACATTTACATGTCCGAACATCCTACGATACGTCAAGAAAAAATACTTGAGCAAAATGAAAAGACATGATTCAAATCATGAAATATTACCAAAGTCTTGAGGCAAATTCATACATAAATGAAGGTAAAATCCAGTAACAACGTTTGATTTGTCACCCTATAGAACTGATAACATAGAGAAAAATACTTTCTCTATCTTAATGTCAGTGCTTGCTACATCTTAGAGCTTGACATTAGCTTTAACGCGAGGTTATTGATGACGCTTATACTGTTTATCAACATAAAAAACATTCAAAATGAACTGCATAATTTGTAACAGACTGAATTTAACTTTGGCTTCATATCAAGCGCAACCTATTATACAATGTCAAAATTTAAACATATCTTCCACAATTAATCAAACTATTTAACACCAATGTAAAGGAAATATGATTTTCGATTCTATGATCATGAATACAAAGTTGAGGTTTTTTTACACGGAGTTCCTGCGTCAGGTTACTGAAATGACTGCAACAAAAAACAACGCACGAATTCCCGTGTGACAAATGCACAGTAACGGGATACGCGTGTCGGCCGCGGTAATCCGGTTCAGGGTGATCCAGAGTAACTCGATCGCGTAAGGCACCGATCTACAGAACCGCCGGATTTCTGCTCGTACGCTGTTCTCTTTAAGCTCATGGGATGTTATAGTTGAATAAATTTAAAAAACCTAGTATTCATTTCTGTGAGAATTTCGCGGTGGAGAACGCATTCAATCTAGCAGTCTTATGGATGGCTATAGACGAGTACAACCAAATGAATTTTACTGCTTAGTCATAACTAGTTCACATGGTTTTTCATAGTTCATGGTGGTCTTAGAGTTTGAGAATTAGATACAACATAATTTATAAGATCACATATGATATATACTTAAAACATACTGAATTCTGCTGTAGTCAGGAGCCACAGCAACGTTTGTGTACCAGTTACGTATTGTGTATTGAGGACGAGTTCGACATGTGGACACATGAATGGGAAAGAAACTTGTTCAGGGTGGCGGTTTGAACATCTCACTCAATACATTCAATAACAACATATCAGTCAAAAAATGAGTGCAGAAAGTTCAATGAGGATATCAGCTTATAAAATTAGACCATCAGAGAGTATCATGTACCTAACGCTCTTTTAGTTGGTTTGTTCACAATATTTAGGCAAGACATCAATAATCCAATGCGCAGCGGCGATTACGTAAAAATGACGTCAATTGCCGGATGAAGCAAACGTCTGCAAAGTGATCTGAGATCAAACACAGACAAATCAATACAAATAATCTGGGGAAAGTATTTTAGAAGAGAAGGCAGTACCGCAAATATCTAATGCTACCTCGGACGGTTACTAGCAGCATGTAAGAATAGGAGGAAAAGAAGTGTGAGGACGGCATGGCAGACGAGAAGGAAGCCGTCCGTTAAATTGGACTGTGCAGTTGGCCTAGACCCTACTAGGCCGACCGGGCTGTGGACAACACAACGAAGAGGAAGGAGAAGACCCACAGTGAAGGACTGTCGTGCTTCTTCATACTCCTACAGGTTGGGGGACGGGAGGGGGTAATAAGGCTATATCTCAGCTCCCGAGAGGGAGTTGGGGAAGGGGGGTATCTCATCAGTCAAAGGAGAACAGATCGAACAGTCAACAGACTGATGACTACTCTTGAAGATGATGATTTTGTGCACTCTTGAAGATGATGATTTTGTGCTAACAGCGATGATACACGAAGAGGTAATATAATTCATGATTTTTTGCGCTTTATCCTTTCATTTCAAGTACATAGATTGCAACTGTAACACAACTACTCATTCATGTATTGCACTTCACTTGAGATAACTCATTGCACTAAATTAAGGTCAATAGTTTGAAATTGTGCGCCGGGACAACGGACGTTACAGCAAGGGCCGGTTAGGTAAGACGAGCTGTGAGACAGGAAGCATGGCTGCAATGTTCTAAAGCTTCTCAAATTGTCGGACGTGGCGGGCCGGCATTTTTATCCAATGTGCAGCCTACTGGTAAAATTCCGCTGTAATATTAATTCATTCCGAAAACGAGACGTACGTATGCAATTCATATAAAAGAGTTATTCACTTTTCATGCTTTATTTATTTTGTAAACAAATAATACAAAATCAAAACATAAAACTGGTACCAGCAGCCCGCGCACGGGCACCGGTCCGAGACCCACCGCTGTGGTAGCACCGCTGCAGACCACGTGAAGCTTCTTGATCGTTAATAGACTATGGAGCGACGAAGGCTTGCGATAGTATCGTACGAAGGAAGAGAAATGAAGAATTGTGTGCTGCATGAGAGGAAATATAAATAAATAATTTAGGGTCATAAAAGACTGGCCCTGTCGCACTAGGATCTACAAGGAAAAAATTGAGACATATACTTACGAAATTCAAAACGATGAAAGACTGGGACGTAACTGGCAAAAAACTAAAAATAAATGGAAACAAACTGAAAAAGACCGTGGCGAAGCGAGCAGCGAGCTCACCCTAGTACTGAAAAGGTTTAAATATTGAACATTAATATCATAATTATAGTTTTGGTTTAACCACCGTACGCACAAACATTGTACCATGGCATTGGGAAGCATAATCAGAATGAAAATCAATACGGAGCACTAATCCAAAGCATTGAAAATTTTGAGGAATAGAAATACTGCTATTGGTTCACAAGAAATGGTTGATAACTGTTAATAACGATCACACACATTGAGTTAGCAAAAGCTTGAAAAGTATTATAGGAACTATTGAGTAGCTAAAAAGCATCGACCTATTGTTTGAATGAACGAAATATTGTATCAACAGTCACTCAAACTTTGTGTACATATGTATGTCCATTTTCCTTTAATTTTTGCTGGAAAAATAAGACCTTCAGGTTCAACTATATTACATGAAGCGTTTGGAATTCTTAACATTGGTCCTGATAGGATTAAATGGAGAGCGCTCTCTTGAATACAGCCTACATATGTCCGACATCAACACACGTGGCAGCACAACAGTAGACGAGCGCTTCACAATGTACGTTACACGCCAAGTCTCTCTAAAAAAAATAACGGAGTAAACAACCTTAACAACTAGCATGACCAATAAATATTTAGATAGAAGTGGAAGTTTAGCACAACGCTACATGCAGAGCTGCTATAGGCGAACCAGTCGCTCCGTTTCTGTACAATCTTAGTGGCTAGAAATAGAGCGAACTAAAATTGTGCCAATGACTGCACTTATCAAATTTGGCTATTATGGGAGCTCATACATACACAAAATGGATAAGAGGAAATAGTCTTTGGTGCTATTGCGCGTAACTACAAAACTTCCCCTACTTTTTGCCCTAATGAAATGCAATATTTCTCATACAAAGACAAACTAAGGGCCTATCAGGCGGGTCGAGTTCCATGGAACGGTCTTAGTTGTTTAACAAGTGGCACTGCCAACATATCACAAGATCTGTGGCAAAGTGGAGCGAACGACTTCAATTACATGTCAATTTATATTCATTATAAGTAAGCTCGAGCACACAGAAACAGTTGTGGAACAGAGGTATGACATGACCCAAAATACTATTGTGCATGTTCAGGTTGCATGTTAATCCGACCGACCATCTTGACGTCTGACGTATATGAAGTTTGTAGCTGAAGCGGTGGAGGTGGAGGCCGAGGTGCTGGTGCGGAGCAATGTCACTCACTCAAGGAGGTTGTGATGGCGTTAACACCACAACCAAGTTGAGTGAGGGACACGGCCCAGCTTCCTACAGGAGATCGGGTTGACATGGGCCGGTCCTCCAGAGCGCCACAGAACTGCGCTCTCGGTGCGTCGTGCTCGATCACTACAGCCTCAGTGAAATTAAAAAATTGACTTGGCATACCACAGGTACAAAATGCTCATTACCCAGTCTTTCATAATGAAAGGCATTGTGAACAAGGGCATAAAAAGACTACCATCATCACCTATTATGCAAAGGCATTGCCAACTGAGAAGCGGTTTCTCGGTTTTGGATCTAAAAGTTTAGCTGTTGTATCCATTACAGCGTCGGGCTAGAAAGCGTTCAGCAATTTCAAAGAGCGTGCAGAAAGTTTACTTCAGATTAGCATCATCGAATCTCATACGTAGTCGTCAGTGGCTTTCGTTTTTCTGACTATTCAGCCACTGAAAAATGAGTGCAAAATACAAGAAGGGTGGTCTATATAATCTTAAAATGAAGAGAATACAGGGCAGTAGGAAACATAGGTATATATTTTATCGCGCACAACTACACCTCCTCCCGCTTTTAAAACATTTTTTACAAACAATCAAAACACAAGGAACTTCAAAACAATTCATCGTAAAATCAGAAGTAATAAGATTGTTGGAAACCAATCAACCACATATGAACGGTTTGGAATTTAACTTTTGAGTGATGAATGTTGTCCCTAGTATCACAACTTTTTTCTTTTTCCACAAACTCTTCTTTTGAATCCTATAATTCTTCTGCGCGAAGTCTGTCCGCTTTGGTACTTGATGTATTAAGTGTGATTTAGTGGTGAAGAATCACAACTTTAATAACTCTAGATATATAGGCATTTCTAGAAATACAGTAATTAGTGATCAAAAGCAAGGTAAAACTACATGGGGTGTTGAGCAACGATGTACTGAGTGACATAAGATGTATAATTATTAATGAGTGAAGGATTATAGCAATGATTTGAATATGAATGATAACTAGTGTAGTAAGGAAGAAATTAAATACTTAGATGAAAAGAATGATAATTTGTTGAATTTGAGAGCAAATGCTCAGACAAGAAGTATGACAAGTGGAATAGATATTTTATTATTGAGATAAAATTCATTATAGTTTCGGGGCTTTGATCAAAGGCAAGATTTTGGAGATAAGAGCTAGGATGAAGATGTTTACAAGCAGGAGGAAGGTGTTCAAGGGCCAAAAGAAACAGATCAGAAGCAGGAGGTAGTTGGCCAATAGAAGGTGATCACAGGNCAAGCTGGAGGAAGATGATCACGGGCCAGAGGACAATAAAAGCAAGAGGAAGGTAATCACAGGCTGAAAGAAGATCACACGCTGGAGAAAGAAGATCACAAGCAAGAGGAAGGTGATCACAAGTTAAAAGATCGCAAGCAGGAGGAAGGTGATCGCAGGCCAAAGGAAGGAAGGGAGTTACCAGACTGCCGGCAGGACAGCACAAAGGAACCTTTCATATAAGACCTAGAAGTCTCCGCTAGCTCCGTCGATCACAGGGGCATCCGCACGCTTCCTTGTCGACCTTCTCATTCACTCTGCCTTTCCAACACAAACATTCGTAGATGAATGCTGTGTGGCTCTATCCCTCATAGTATACTATATACACATACACACTATACATACGTACATATGGAGGTCATTAGAGGTGTATATCACGCGTGCATACGCGCTCCTCGGCATTCCTCAAACTCAAATATATCACGCCCACTCTGTGATGAAATTATGTCGACGTAAGCAAAAAAACATATTGATTTTGTTCAATTATTCGGTGAGGTAAGAACTTACAATGAATGTGAGTCCTTAGTTCATCTCTCGTAATTTACCTAATCAAATTACGATAGATGAACGGTAGATGAGCAGAGAGCGTTCGAATGCCTTCGTCTAATGAATGTTCTTGATGGTAACCTCAATAAAATTATACATAAATTTTATATTGGAACAAACAGCTATTCAATTTTCAACAAAATGACCGAACACTACTTTAGGTCACGACGTAATCCGGCGTAAATTCTTTTTGTCGCTTTTACGGTCAGGCCGGCCATACAACACAGTGCCTCCATTCTGAACGTTAACTATTTTTTAAAACAGGGATGTGGAAAAATTACATTATACTAGTATATGAGCTTAATTCATTTCATATGACGAATGAATTCACTGACCCAGTATTTTAGAAATGGAAAAGGTTGACTTCCGAGTTTGTATTTCCTGCAGTTTATTCAAAAGAAAATCATCCTGGATGAGTAGCTAGGTGCCTTTTGCTTCGGTTTATCACATTTTTATCCAGTGTAATGATTTCGCTCGGCTTTCTTCAGTTTGTCATTTATTTTTATAATATTGCTTCTGGTTTTCAAATGGTTACAAAGTATGATGATTTTCTGTCGACTTCCCAATTTGCAGCCAAGTTTCACGATCTTATATTGAATTCTTCAATTTGTAAGCACATTTCACGATTTTTACATTGAATTCTTCAACCTGTAAGTTTTATGATTTTACATTGGAGTCTTCAATTTTTACCCATGTTCCATGATGTTGCTTCAATCTCTTCAGTTGTGACTCTGACTTTTACGTTGCAGCAACGCAGCTCGTATTACGTACAGCCCCAGCGCATAGCCTCTTTTAGTGCATGGCAGGCACAGCGAATGTTACTGTGCGCAATTGGTTCCATCTTTAGTTCCATGACGTCGTCAAGCACGATTTGTTGCTCATTTTGCTGCTTGGGTTGTTGAAGGGTCAAAGCGAGATATACCCAGTTGATACTGTAATAACTTTATCATTTTTATTCTAAAAATGATTACAGAGTTTATAAAAATAAATTTCAATATGTCACATGCACGTTTCTGTTATTTAGAAGCGAGCTAGAAAGGTGCAGTGTTGCACAATTATGCTATGATTTTGTTAATCAATGATAAGAAGCTTCAATCATTTAGTCGATTATCAGATTTTATGACTCACGACATAGTGATATCCTGCTAGCGAGCTTCGTGAGTTAACAGTCAGTTCAATCATTCAACTGCAATTATTCAAGGAATACTGAAAATTTTACTCGTGCATCATCAAATGAGAGTAATCCATTACTCCCTAATCATAATTTTTTTTTCAATCTCGAAGCATAACGTAAAGTTAAAAGCACTCGCACTGCCAAATAAAATGACAAAAAAAACAATTTCCGATGCGACCCGCGAACTAACAGCCGAAGGACTATGAGTAAGCACGGCCTACGGGAAAGAAACTAACACAAAAATAGCGCGTTCAGTGAACCACGATAGCAGGGCCAAAATAGCAAGCATAGAGTAGGAACAGAGCACGCAGACTAGGACGATACAGCGGCGGGTGGGGAGGCGCGTTATCGTGCAAGTGCACTGCGGTGACGCACCGCCTCCACGCCAACTCGTGGTCTCAGTACACCAAACTCTACTCAAATGAGCAAAGATTCTGTGGTTGTGAGTAGTAACCTTGTGAGTTGGTGCCAGCAGGGCAGAGTATAATACATACACAGTTAAATTAGAGGATAAGGTACTGTTTTTATCAAAAGTGGGGTACATTTTCTCCTAAAAATCGGGTTTCGTTGTGACATGTAGTGTTGTAACCTGGCAAGAAATAAAAAAAGACCACTCAATTAATACAGGGATTGCCGAATAGTAACTAATTATAGAAACACGTGAAAGAGAGAATTTGCATTTATCTTCCAGAAGAAAAGCCACGAACAATGAGATATTTATCAATACCACCTAAAATTACAATGATGCAATTGCCATTCAAACTAGATCAGAATAATGGTCACTGACAAATGACAGTGAGACCAGCACGAACTCGAATGCAACCCTCTCCATGCAAAATACTCGTGCACAGTACAGCCGAATGAGACGAGTACGGCCGGCGTTACAGTTTTACACGGTATAGCCGGTGATACTGGATTACAGCCAACGTTCCACAGTCGTACACGGTACAGCCGGTGAGATTGAAGCACGGCCGGCGTTACACAGTCATATACGGTACAGCCGGTGAGACTGAAGCACGGCCGGCGTTACACAGTCACATACGGTACAGCCGGTGAGACTAAAGCAGGCCGGCGTTACACAGTTGCACACGATACAGCCTCGTGAGACTCAACCACGACCGACGCAACACAACCCACAGTAAGCGATCCCTCCCCACAAGGACACCAGAGGCCGGGTCCTCTGGTGTCCCTGTTTTGTGTTAGAGACGTTGCTTGCTTGCGGTGTCCAGGGCGACACGTCCAAATTAAGACGGACGAGTAAATTAAGTGTTTCGAAGAAAAAACCCCTACTAGCGTTTGGTACGCATGTCAAACCGGTTCGTTGTGTATAAGACACATTAATTTTCAATGAGAGCTCCCGTTCGTTAAACACTATTTCGGGTAATCTAAACTTTTTAATTCATGAATTTTGAAATTCAATGAAAGTTGAAGTCGTTGCGAGAGCTCCAACGATCGTGAGGAAACGCTTCATTATCAGTTTCGAGTTTTGACTGCCGTCCAGCACGCCTTCAGGCTGGGTCAAGCACGCCTTCAGGCTGGGTCAAGCACGCTTTCAGGCTGGGCCAAGCACGCTTTCAAACTTCGCTGTACGAACATCCCGAAAAAGTTCTATGGTCGTGTAGAACATTAGTTTTTTGCCAACGAAGAGGGCGTGCCTTCTATTTCCTCCAAAAAAATGTTCCCAACGTGATCACTAGAAATTTAGTCAGCATATTCATACTACCTTAAAAGCTTCGCGCTTTCACTTTTTGGTTAATGCGAACCTTAAGTATTTCGCTTCATGTACAAATAAAACACCAAAGTAATTGGCATTTGCGATTAAAACAATCAGAACAAAAGGGAAAGTGCACGAAGAGCACCATGACAAGAGGGTGTATTCCGGCAGATCACACTTTGAGAAAACTGCGTTGATGAGCTGAATAAATAAATTTCGTATGCACTTCAAAATATGATCCAGTAATTCAACTCCCAGATCAACAGCTATGAGTTAGGAAAAGATCACCCTAGAGCAGGTGCATGAGGTGCTCATTACACAAAGTCGTACATCGTCGTGCCTACCCTTGAATAGCAATGACTACGTTATCGCCCAAGACATTGTGCTTGATGTACCACCGCCACGTCCCACCGCACTATGGCACTATGATATTCAACTACAGCATCGCACTCTCACACTCAAAAAGCGGAGGCAAGCCCTCATCCCGGAACGGAACGCACATTTGTATTAAAATCTTCAGAGTTAACACTTCGTAAAATGTGAGGATCACGAGAAGAACGTCAGTTTCAGGAAGAGCTGTTCAAATAATTGGGAATAGAGTGGAAACTTAGATGTATACGTCCGCACCATCCGTGAACGGGAGCTCACCGACACAAATGCATTTCATAAGATTAGATTTGTGTGAAGTGAAGGTAAATAATTTATACGAAAATATACTTGCATTTGATATTTTGTAAACCGAAGATAAGTGGAAATGGTCAGAAACCTAAGAAGATGAACGTGCAACTTTCCTGTGTTACAATAACCACACACCCGCATGCCCTACCTACTTAACTTAAAAGGAAATTAAATTACCGTGCAGAATGGATATTAGGGTACACGTACAGTTGTACACACACACACTGCTGTATTTCTTAGAAGGAAAAATTAAAATTCTATTAATAAATCATAATTACTTACGAAATACTATCATAGAGTGCAGGCCGAGCGAAACTGTACGTACAACCATTAAATGCGGGTACTCACAGTAGGGAACCATGTTGGCACGATGACACATCCACGTTGAGGGACACAGAGTAACTGACCGCAGTGGCCACACCCACCCCTTTATATAACCCGCACTGGGGCGCCACTTAGCGACACCCCCACAGCTTGGGTCCCCCGCTGTACCCCAGCCCCCCTTCCCTCTCAACGTCCTCATAAGCCTCTGTACGTAGTTGCCCTTACTGTGCCTGCTTCATTCGCAGCTCTTTTTTAGCTACGTAAATTCAATCTGAATGAAATGATCCTTCATACACAGCAACAACTGTGAATGGAAAGAGTAGAACTAGAAATGAAGAAAATATTAATTTTCGGAGTGATCTATTTTTAACGGAAAACTTAGAATTCGGAGGGAATTTTACCGATGCTTCTGACTTTGAAACTGTTCAAATTCACAGAGCAAGATAGAAGCGATCGAAAAACAAACTTTAAATTGAATCACAGCTGCGGATTACGAAAAAAGTATAACTGATTCTTGAACGTAAACCAGAACACGCCGCATTCACACGAGGACCAATAAGAACACGAAGAGGAATGCGAGCACAAGCATGATTGCAAGCACGATCGTATACTTGAACGTTACCACGAACATGAACACAACATGAACACAAACACGAAGTACGAAAAGAACACGAATATGACGGGTGACAAGCATGTGTTACCCCGGCTGACACGCTGTGTGAGGACACTTCATAACGAGCTAGACACGGCACTGGCCGCAGCTATGCCTGTGACTTGCGTCGAGGGTACAAAGACAGTCCCGTACTGTTCCTTGCTGGGAACATGAAACGGGCGAGAGGGTTCTCTACCCTTTGCCACCGCGCCCTCAAGTTGATATGGGTCTACGATTCCCTGTAATGAAACAGCGTTCATCGCTCCAACACGATGTCTTAAATGATTGGTATGAAACACATGATGTCGTTAGAATTTTACTTCGAGATAATCTATAACATATACTACTAATACTCTGGTCGTCTTGTTTGTTTGCTTGTTTGAAATCGTGCACAAAAGAGAAAATATACACTTGCCAGTAAAAGAAAAGAATTTAAGTCGGGCAAGTTAGTAAAGTGGATACGGGAATGAGAGATGGCAGAATTGTTTGTCTGTCGGCTCTGAGATATTCAAAATTTATACTCTTCGTTTAATCCTGTATTGTGAATACCGACTTAGCTGCATAAGATATATTTCTGGATACGGTTTGATTTTCATAAATTTTATTTGACCCAACGGGTCACGCGTTGTCTAGTAGTTTATAAATTGATCATCTGAGAGTCATCACATTTGCATGCGCAAATTTTGTGTCATAATTCGTACAAGGATTGTCGAAATTATTTCTCGCTGAGCTGCGATGGTTGGTCAGAAATGAACTCGCAGTCTTCAGAGCCATATTATTCCAGAGCAAAACAACGACTCCATCAAAGTTCTTAGCCGATTGAAAAATGAATCCCACATCAAACATCGAGCATTCAACTGACGCCCAGGTCATCGAGCCTCAGGCTGTGTGACGAGTCGAAATACAGGGACAAAATGAATAAAGAAGACAAAATCGCTCGATATTTTCCCCCTATTTAGTGCAAGATGCGAGACGGTCAATACACAACGCCGTCTTTTCGCTCAGGAAATTTGACTTGCGTATACTCAGAAGCACATGACTTACTCGTTTCCACAATCCGGACCTCGCGCACGGACTTACCCTTTACGGGCTCAGGCAATTTGGCTTGGTAAGGTATTTTTTCATTCGGTGTTTGCATGTTGGAATGAATGTTCGAATGAAGAGAGAACAGGAATGGTTGAACTATCACAGGCGTTTCACGCGTCACATGCGTTACCCGATGTTGGAAGGTAATTTAAATCCAGTTAACTTGAACCATTAGCGCACCGATGTGTTCGCAAAACACCTACTAAATAAATCGTGTCCGTCTTTAGTGGGTTATTAGTACTGTGGGCATCACTCAAACAAGTCAGTCGCTTAGTCAACATTCTACGTCTCGGTCCATCATCAAACCAGCAAGACACTGACATTTATCTGAACTTCCATCCAGCGACGCAAGTCACGAAGAAAACAAACTTATTATTTTCCCAGCAAGTTTCTCATGCCATCCACACTGTGCGAACAGTGGGCTTGCACTGCTCAGGGCACGCGCGATTTTTGTCTCACGGTAGCGGCAGGGTCCAACATGATACGATCCATGATATACATGTCTAATACATCTAGTCTCCTAAAGGATCATAGCCACATGATATGTGTTTTATTGTGTTCAAAGTACTCCATGTTATTAACTTAGGTTAGAATTAAAGAGCCGAAGGCTACCTTTGAGAGCATTAAACTTATTCCAAAGAGATGTTCCAAGTAAAAACCGAGTGAAACACTGCTGCATTCGCTCGCTGAGGAGTTTATGGCAAAAAGCTCATTGGACGTCAATAGGAGAGCAGGACGTGGCCTGAGCGCCGCAGGAAATGGTCAGGACGCTTCTAAGCCTGGCAGCCTGGGATGCTCCACGGTAGTCGACACAAAAACTTTCACTTTGTACTCAGTTCTGCTCGGCTGGTTAGCTGTCCGGCCTACAGGGGGGATGAGGAGAGAAGGAATGAGGAAAAACGCTCTGAGATTCGCGTCTAAATTTAGAATGAAGTGCAGTGGTGTACCGTTTGTAAGCTTTCAAGTTGCTGGCGAATGTTTTAATGGGATCATAAAACTCGATTAAATTATGAACAACTTGTGAGCTAAACCATACCTGCCACGGTTTATTTCGTTGCGACCAAATCATTGGGTCAAGACGGCATGAAGTTTGTAGCTATCAACTAGTATCAGAAAATAAATCAAGTACACTTGAACGGGAAAACAAACATAAAGAAGTTTGTTTTTAGAGTACGGGTAGTAAGTCCAACAACAGTAAGACACAGACAGGAGAACAAATCATTCAACAATGGTTATTGAGGTTGGAGCTTCGCTGAAAACACAGCATTCCAAACGAAACATCCAGCCAGAACTTCTCTGTTTCTTGATGCGTTGCGAAATTCGTCAACTCGGAGCCAGTTAACCAGTTTTGGTGACAGGGTGGATGGCGGTCGTCGCAGGACCAATTGCAATTGAGACGGTTAATAGACCGGTAACCAGAGCGTTATTGGAGCACCAAGCGCGTCGGGGTAGATGCAGTTGTCTGTGGTACAGTTCTCCTGCCACGCGATGTGTACTCTGAACACCAGGAAAAAAGAGCAGGGCGAGGGTTGCAATGTTTTTAGTACATGAGATTGACAAATCTTCTTTGTATCTTTTCTTTGATGTCTCACTTCTGCTTTGCACTCTTACAGATCCTCCAGTAGTTTTAATGTCAGTTAAAACCCTGGCTCAGTGATTTTCTCAATTATTTTGTAGTAACGAGCTACTCAGACGGGGCTCGTTAGTGTTGTCCTAGTCATGTGTGGGGGTGCGCCAGACGCACTTTTTACTGTGTGTTGTTACTGAATTATATCCGACCGCTATTCTCGTATTTCGATATCGCTTACTTCTACTTTTTTCTATTGCCTCGAGCAGTGGATAGAAGGTTGGGAGAGACCTAACTCTCTCCGGCCGCCCCCTAACTTTGGGCAACCATGCACGCACCTGAGCGACCACATGCAATGGGATAAAAGCTTCCCTCCCAAACCATTTCATTTTCGACGAGACTACAAGCATGATCATACCGAAGAGGCTTTTTTGCAGCAGTCCGGGTCCGTAAACTGACCACGGCTCGCATGCCCTGTACCAGCTTCCTGCATCACTCTTTACGTGCCCCAGAGGTACTGAGAGAACCATTTTTACTCCTCCCCCTGCTCACCAATTCCAGGGGTACGTGTGGCAGTGAAACATGATGCACTCATGCACGCTTGCGTATTTCACTGCACAAAAAAGTACTCTTATAACAAACCCATACTTGGCCCAAGCAATAAACACAGTTGCATGACATTCAAAAAGTTCTCATTCTAGTTCTACAGTTCAAATGCAAGCTATTCTTATCCTAAGAGTGATCATTATTCCCTTGAACTGCTCATTATTCACATTTATTACAAGAACTGCGCTTATTGTCTAATCGTAAGATCAGCGAACACATCCGACCAACTCAAACTACCTCAAGTGTTGCTGTTACGAACACCAGGGCGCCGCGCAATGAAAGTGAAGATTGATTTGTGCTCGCAGTTATGATAACGTCAGTCTCGAACTGGAGGCCATTTGCGATCTAGTAGCTAATTACACCTGACGTCTCTCAAAAAGTCCGTGCTGGGGAAAATTTAAATAGTATCACATTTTAGCTTGTCTCACTGAGAGCGGGGATGCACGCGTGTTGATTGATGTTTCAGTGCTGCGTTGGAAAGAATGAATAAAAGTTTATTTACACTGAATTTAACGCGATGTGAGCCACCGGTGGGTTGGGTTATTTTATCCCTAGAATAATAGCATGAGTCACAGAAAACGTGTTACGGAAAAACTGGACAGGCTTTGATAATATTTTTTAATCAACTGTTCTTGAGAATACTAACACATCAGCTGTAAATGTGAACATACGTTCCTTCCATAGCTCACAACATGTGTGTTTAAAAACCTTGCATAAACATGTACGCATTATATAGATTCAACACCTGTGGCCAGCCAGCTTGCAATCGCTCGTTTAAAACTCATTCCTGAAGCTAAACACAAACCTGTGCGACCACTTACCCCAGAGCTGATTTATCCATACTTAGTATACTCTTCTTTGTCTTTTCTTCCTCTTCATTCTTAACTTGTTGTTTCTCTCTGCAGGAGATCCTGTGTGGGAACACTCCTTATGCGTAGATTCCCCGTTTTCTACGGTCCATAGTAAATGGTGCCTTCTCTTTCGGTGCGTCATAGTTTACGAGTGTACCCCTAATACTAGTTCACTATTCGTCCTGACTGAAACATCTCTTCTCCAGAAGAATGTATGCGTGCTATATTACTCCAGCACGATGGGTGAAGTTCTGTGAATATCACCACTTGTAATACTATAGTAACGTGTGTACTAGTGTTTACATTCTGCTTCCCTCTTGCCGTACCATAAGAAGCAACGGCTGGGGTCTTCTGCCACGTATTACCCGATTCTTTCCAAGTCCATTATATCGATGAGAAGAATCTCAACAGCCACGACTTAAAATCACCACACATGTATAATTACGACCATTATGTAAAGCAAAAGATATTTATTACTAATAGGAAACTCCCCATTGCAAATCGAAAAAAACGAAGAAAATCAAGACCAGAACAAGCATCGAGGTAGCAACCGAGACGGGACTAACACCCTCAGGGAACAAATGCACATAAAGACGCCTGATTTCGACAGACCTCTTCTGACTGCCCTTTCCAATATGCGACTGTCATTTTCAGAGATGTAGGTCTCACAATGATTGATCAAACACACTTGACTATAGCGTAACGACACGTTCCACTACGTGACAGCCTTGCAAAAAAAACGTACGTGGTTCTTGCAGGTACAAGAGGACGAGTACTTCGCCTACTACAGGCGACGCGCAGTTCCTGGGCAGCCTGCCTGGACATGATTGACAGGTGCAGAATACGAGGTGTGCTCAACACAGCCGCTCGAAGGCAAGATCATGTGCTATCTTTTGTGCCTAGGAATTTGTACTCAATGTCGAACTGATCTCCTGATCTCAGCAAGAGTGGGCAGCGGCACGCGCATGTGCAAACGACGGCGCCGTAGAGACTAAAAACTTAGATCAGACACTGAAGTAAAAAGAAATGCGATACGTAGATATTTATTTTGAAGACAAGTGCCAACGCAAGGAGTTTTTTGGAAACCGAAACTTGAGTTCGAGGCACTCGTTTGATGGAAACTAGGTTAAACCATGAGAAATTAAAATCACAGCACAACCTAATTTTAACATTTTTTCGCGTGAACTAAGAAACGAAATTAAAGAAATAGATCATCAAAACAAAAACACATGTAGCTGGAGAAAGAACCATTAAAACAACGTTAAATATCAGAACACAAGCGCATACAAGACGAGATCAGAAGTAATTCATTCAGTAATGCTTGATGGACAAAAGGGTCTGTTGGACGAGACCGTGGTAGACGGAGGCGGTGGACAAGGAACAGGGACAGCGAGGCGGACTTGATGGGGCACACAGAGCCAATCCTATTACCCTGAGTCTCTAATGCTCATGTGCAGCTCTGGGGCACGACACAGAGCTGGGTCGCCGACCATCCCGTGACTCAAGATATGGATGTACGTCTCGAAGAGAAACCAACTAACCGACAGTTGATCCCCTCGGTTATAAATGGAAAAACTAGCTTTAAAAGTAACTAACAATTCTGTAATCGATGTCAGTTTTTCCATTTCTAACCAAGGGGATCAATTTCTATTTGCTATTTTGTCTTGGGATACCTGTGAAACGATAAAAAAAATTCTTTTTGTTGAACCAAAACGCTTTCATCATGAAACTAGAGGATCGTGGCGTGCCGTGAATAAGCTTGAAGCCAAACCCAAGTCGAATGCTCTCACTGAAGTCTAATCGTCAGAACAACTCGATCCTCTGGCACAATCATGGCATCGTGAGTGATCACAGGCACCTAGATAATGGTACCTTCACCTTCAGGTGCCTGTTAATGTGTTCAGGCACCTTCAAAACGTTAATGCCTCAGATAAAATAGGATACACTACACGGAGACTTTTTTAAGACTGGAATTGAAATAGAGTGCTGCACTGAAGAGAAAATCGGTCATGTTGACTCACTTTCTGAGTTTTCGCTGGCCCCAAAATTAATTTGCATTTGTGAGTCACAGAAATCCTCAATCCAGTTTTCCTACAGTAGTTCAAGATGGCTCACTTTATGTGGATTCGTAAGTCCTCGAAACTTTATTACAGATGCAACCGTAACGAAGTCTCGGGGAATGAAAACCAACATTCGGAGCAAGACTCGGCACTATGAGTCACGACGAGCCAACGATTTTTTTCAGTGTGGGCATCAAATCACCACAGCGTTCATGGAGCAGAGGAAGCCTTGAGGTTGTGGTCGCGAGCTCGACCGCTGCCTCTAGCAATTTCGAGACAAAATTGTGCAAATGCAAAAGTTTCTGTAAGTTTATTTGCCTACAATTGCAAACCTGCAAATATTTCTATCAGTATATGAAACTTTAATACGATCGTACATCTTCGTACAAAGTCAAAGAGGTAGTAAACCATAATCTTACAGCTCCACCTTATTAAAAGCCCTAATTGAAGAAAACATAGATTACGCGTGGTGAATCCAAATTGCACAGTGGCGAACATTTCTACCTAAAATACGAAGCGACAATTATGCACCGACTTTCAATTAGAGCAGCTGAACTTACACTTAGCGTGCAGATATTTCCATGTGACATCGGGGGCTGTTCGTCTTGGAATTGAAATGTAATGTAATGCAAGTCCTAAATAGACTTTCTATAGGCATCGACATCATGTAACGATAGAAGGAGAAAAAGGATTTAAACAGCCAAAATAACATTGAAAAATTGTTATATCATCAAATAACTGATATTTCTCGTTGATAGGAATAAAATATCAATCCCCTTGAATCAACCTGACATTTACGCGGATTATAGTGATTTGAAATTTCGAAATGGGCCCTACTGACTCATCTCTCCTTCTAATTTCAGAACCAGGAATTCCAAAGCGTCATACGTTCAGCCGTGCTTGCCGGAGCCGGTGTCACTGCGGAAAGTCATTGTCGCGCACGTATGCTTTGATGATGCAGAACAATTCGTGCATAGAACAAACTCTGCTCCAACATAGAAAAACTCTGGACTCTCACTCCATGACGAGACGTCAATAAAATGGAGCGAACTCAACGCAAAACAACAAAAATTATCCTTCATCTCCGGAACCTCAGCTACGAACAGCGTCTTCAAAGGCTGAAACTCGTCTCCGGGAATTAAGCGGACTGCGAGGTCAACTAATCGAGACCTACAAATGTCTTGATAGCTTCGATGATGTTGACCCAGAAGGGTTCTTTGGAAGGGACGATAACGTTCGCACCAAGAACAACGGCCATAAACTCATATGGAAATCCTTAGAACATCCTAGGCCCTAAATTTCTTACGAGGTAAAATTGTTAGAATCTGGAACCAACTACCGGAAAACATGGTCTCTGCTGGTACCGAGAATGCGGTTAAAAATCATCTAGGCAAATACTGGTTAAGGAATCCCTCAGTATTTTAAAATACTAATTCGAGGTTCCTATTAGAAAATTACTGATGACGCTAAGAAAAGTTCAGTAAATGATACGATCCCAGTACCGTAAAAGGTTCTTTCTCTTACGTCTGCGAGAGAAAATTGATGACTACTCGTATAAATGTAATTGCCTTATTTATGAATGTATTTTTTCTCTCTCTGTATGATGATCACAGTGGTGATGATGATCAGTGGTGCTGGTGATGATGTTCACAGAAAACATGCAGGTGGTAGTCATATGACCTGATGATTGATCGGCCTTGCTCTCCCATTCCACGTCGAGTCGTTTGCCTGCGACTGATTGGTGTCTGACGGCAAGGAACTTGGATAGAAACTCAAGAACTGGCCCCCAGGCTCAATCCAATTCATATTTATTTTATTCTCTTCTATTAACCAACACCATGCTATGCACCAATAAGATATGAATATACGCCATCATGTATCAAAAGGTGTCAATCTCAATGACCACTACTGCATGCTGCTACAATTTCTTGAGTAAGTGAAACTTTTTTCTATTTTCCATAAGAAGGCCAAAACTTTTTAAAATCAATGGTGCAACATCGCTTGAGCAGCTCTAGTAAGTATCTCTTATAAAGTCTCGATGCCATGTACTGCATCGCTCCAAATCAAAACACGATAAACCACGATGATGACACAAGCCCACGTGTAAGAAGAGTAGACCTACAAAAGGATATATTAGAAATCTCAAACACAAGTAGTGGCATTAGCTCTTCCTGTTAGGATGTTACTATCTGCA
>VOMN01005055.1:0-25700 GCA_014899125.1 Orchestia grillus | reverse complement strand
CGAGCGCCTTACCCACGCTGAAACCCCATTGGGCAGCAACGTAGCACGCTCGGTCGTGTTTCGTCCACTACTGTTTATATTCAAGTGCGGAAAATTGACAAGCAGTAGCAACAAGGGAAAAGGTAATACTCGATTTGTCCCATTTTAGTAGCTGTAGCATGCCTGACACTGGGCTGCACAGGAGTTGCTAGCTTTCACTTGAAGGTCCAGCCTAGGCTGGACAACCTGGAGCTTCTTCTGGGGCCTACAGGTAGGAACAAACAAGCTATTGTGGCATATGTCAGCACACGAAAGCTACTCCTGTGGGCGAGCTCTGAAGGAGAAAAACACGAGCGCAAGGCATGGGTAGCAGGGAGGCAGCACCCTTTACAAGGGCAGTTTTACAGAATCGCCTAATGGAACTGCGTAGAGAGCTGCAACCAATCCCCACGCGCTGCTTAGTCATATTACTTTCTGTGAATAGCATGATTAAAGTTAGCACCAACGGAGATTAGTCACTTTTATTCTATGGTGTTATTTAGGACTGGAGATGGAAAATAAATCAATAAGTAGCTGGGCTTATTAAGGAAGGGTTCGACTCCCGGCCTCAAGCAACTGATTTTTACTGAAAAACGGAGTGCTTCCTTGGAAAAGGAAGTTTAAACCTCCCATTCCTCACATCCCTCACTCCGTCAGTAGTTGTAAGACATTCAAAACCCAACGGCAAAACATGTTGAAATTATTAATGGTACTTTTTTATGAGAAGTGAGGAAGAAGGACAACCCAGTCTCCTTGCTGGAGGCCCTGGCGTGACGGCGCAGCAGCTGGGAGTGGCATGCCCCGAGTGTGGCTTTCTTCGATTATAATTGTGTTATTTCATGCTTTTCTTAGCAAACTAGAATTTCGACTATCAAATTGGTAAATAATACAATATGAGGACATGAGCTTTAAAATTGGAAAAATTCGAGTTTACTAAATTACACTTTTTAAATTTGACCTTGTAAATTGCCTATCTTCAGTTGATTATTTTTATCAAAAAAGAGAAGACTATGAGTTACCTGACATACTCATTTCACGTTTACCGGAATTTCTTATTCACATTCGGACTGCTGAATTGTTCAAACGTTCAGCCGATGATTTTTGCCCTGAGACTCGCATCAAATTAATTTTATTTCTCTTAAACGCTCGAGGCGCATTCTTCTTTTTGCAACTCAAGAAGAGCTATTGATTTGAAGGGCTTCTTCATTTGTACGCTAATTTGAAACAGAAAGGTATTTTGCATTCTAAGTACTATTATGTCGTTCTTTCAAAATTTATTCCTGTAAGTCAATTAGATATTTTCCCTGTTTCTCTTAGATCGTGATGTGCGACATTGCCCTATTTTTGCTCAAGCATTAGGCATGCTTACCCGTCTGCTAGTGCACACCATCAAATTTTACAGTTGCATTCGCACACGAAGTTATTCGAAAAGCTGTCTCTTACGTCTTTGGTATTTTTCAAAGTATGTCACCACCAAAATCCTTCGAAATCCACTCCGGTACTCAATACTTCCTGAGCAAAAACCTATAAATTTAGTGCAAAAAATCACCATAGTAATAAGTTTCAAGTCATTCGATTTGTTTCACAGTTGCAACATTTTTCATGGCTTTATTCCCATTTCGGATTGCCGAGATTTGTGCACACTACTTTACTGAGACAAATAAGTTTTCTCATTGTGGATCTTTTTATAACATTATAACATTGCACGGAGACAAATAACTGTATGCGTAAATGCTGGCTGGCTCGATTGATGCTCAGTTGTCACCCGCATGCTGTAAAGCGCTAGATCGATCCCAGCGAATTACCACTCTCTACTTTTCTCTCTCACTCTCCTTGTTTGCTCCTTATAGCGCTCTCTTTTCGCCTTTCTTATGAGATAAATATTCTATGTGCTATTTGATGCTCGTTCTAGTTGATATACATATATATATATACATAGCCACCCGAAATAAATGTGTGGGTGTGACGTTGTACCTAAACAGACCTGAAAAAACGCAGTCGTCACTCCACGTCTTGAAGAGTGGGGCAAAGATATAGCATGGCTCTCCCTCCCATGTACCGTTTGGGTGAGGCCGAGGCTCCTTCCCCCCCCCCCTCATCCGGATCAACGTACCATCTACGGGGTTGCCCCAAAAGCTAGACAAGTCATTACGCTCTGGTAATATGACCAAGTGAATTAACGGGAGAGATCAATTAATCATCATATAATTGGGGGTTTAATAATAGTATGATATTAAGCATACGTCAATGAATTCGTTATCACAACAGGATTATTCCAGCATTTGATATCCTTTCGATACATCTTTTTCCTTATTATACTTCTTATATAAAATATTTTTCTAAAATTTTCTGGAAAACCAGCATTGAGCCTGATGCTGCCCTTTGGAATTAGTTTATCTTTCATGAAATAGATTGAAAACATAACCACGCATATATAGAGTATTGTATATCTTGTATATCTATGAAATAAAAAGTACACCTAAACTGCAGCCGAGAGAATTTCTGAAGCTAAGTGTTGAGAGTAAAATCTACTCACTGAAAATGAAAGCAACCTTTCTTGAGAAATTAAGAAAACTTCCAGGTACCACCATCAACCAATAATAAGTATGGCCAGGTTTACCAAATGGCTCCCATTGTAGGCCTTCGCATGAAAATATCTCACGAAGAGCGTGCGTTCGAGCTAGTTTAATTATATTATTATCTTCAAGAAAATAAAGTTCATCATTTCGTCCGGAAATTCAGCATCTGTTCACCCTCCATACTTGGAGATTAAACTGTACAAAAACCTTCGCAGACCAACGCTTCTTGATGATTCAGTTGAAGGAATACTTCTGTCTTTGAGTGGAACGATCAATTAGTTATTAAAGCTATTTCATAGCCTCAACACGAACGGTTCCAATTGTGAAACTCTAGTACATAATAATTCATCGAAGTGTTTTATCATTTTTTGCAATCCAAGACCATCATAAGGGCGCTCTAGACGTAATTTTGAATGAAAACTGCGTTGTACTGAAGATGAACATGCCTAAACGCAAGTAGTGGTAATAGTAGTAGTAGTAGTGATAGCAGCGCTTTGGTAACTGAGACTATCACTCACCTAAAGAGCCGGGACCATTTAGTATGGAATTTAGAAAACGGGGAATCTATGCACAAAGTGTGTTCCCACACGAGATCTCCTGTGCATAGAAACAGCAAGTTAAGAAGGAAGAGGAAAAAGAAATAAAGAATTATCAGTGACTCGTTGAGTAGAAGGATCCCAGCCCTCAGTATGAATAAAAACTTGGAAGCAAATACCTTCCTTCCTAACCTTACTTAAATTAAGCCCCATTTAATTACAATATTACGCACACGATAACTTGAAATGTTTTCGACGAGCTAGAACTAACGGGCTCGCCAGAGTTTTTGTGTCATGTAATTCTCAAGGAAAATTGCTGACATGCTCAGCATGCAGACCGAATCATAGGTTCTTACCTCTGAATAATATTCTAATGCTTTGCTTTCTTCTTGATCAGGAGGAAACTCCGGAATTCTTCCGATGAATAATTACAGTACACACTTGACGAAAATCACACACTTCATATGTACTTCAGCGTAAAGAAACAACTAGCAAAAAATTACAATTTTATTACAGAAATACGCCTTTAACATGTTTGTAAAAATATCAGTAGGCATACATGAAACATTAGATATAAATTCTTGAGACACAAAATAATATACAAAATAGTAAGCACATTAAAGTTCGAGCAAAACTTAGCTTAACAATGAGTTACAAAATCGCAATAATTGATTTCAAGCCTCGACCACAAAAAAAAATAAAACTTGTGCAAAGCCTGAAACACCAATACAACAACACCGGCATTCCAGCCAATCAAGAACCATTCAAATGCTCGGACCTGCGATGAAAGGAAGACTATACTTACACCTAACAATACGTGTGATCGATTATTGATCATTGGTTAGTTTAAAGCTCCCTACCCACATGAAATGTATAATACGTCACCATTCTGCCGCACTACAAGAACACCAGCAACCATACATGTATATTTAAGACGAACTGTGTTGTGACGACGGGTTGCACGTAAGCAAAATTCGTGCGGCGCACGGGACTCTTTCAATGGAAGAATATGGGTCGTAATAAAATTATTATCTAAAACACGACGAATGTGTGCACTATAAATTAAAAACCTACACCGAAAAAATGCTTTACTTTATACATTTTAAAACTACAACTATTCGCTTTTCTTCAATGAAGTCGTTATTTAATAAGATGAAACATTCGTCGCATCGTTCAAATAGTTACAAATTTCAACGTCACATGATACGGCTGTCTGGGTGAGTAGCAAATCTTTTACAGCATTTTTACGTTTGTCATCATGGCAGTGCAGCGCCACGAGCCAAGTACTCATGCCAGTGTAGAAGTGAAAATCACTCTGCGTTAAAGTTGGGCTGAAAGAGGTGTTATCAAACTGTTTCAATTTGAATTTATTAACACGTTTTTAACTGCCGAGCACTGTGAGGTCGAGCATCGTCATGTAAAAACACAATGCAGTATGTCATCATATCGCGAAGTTTCGGTAAAAACGCTCTGAAAAAGCAATTTAAACGCTACAAACAACAAAACCCACAACACAGTCCCTCAACAAGTGCTTCAATTTTTTAGTAGGAAGCTAATTTCTCACATTCGTTGATCAGATGAAGAATCATAACCACTCCCTTCCACACCAACATTAAAACGCACATCTTCAATATACGCTACAGATCAGTTACTTTCCCCATACCCAATACAGGAGCTTCTACTCTGCATTCCGTTGAAGGCTGAAGAAAGCAAAGAAGCAACGAGAGAAAGAAAAAAGTTCTATCTACAAGACCTCACAAAATTTTCCGCTGCTAAATCACGAAAATCCTCAACTGTAAATGCATATCCTTGGTGACTCATTGTTTTTGCTGACGTTATATCAAACAGAACAATTTCAAAATCTCTCCCCACTCAAACAGGCGTAGCTAGCACGCAAAATGATGTCCACTAAGCCTCAGACATAAGAAGAATTAGAGAGACATAACACTACATACATGTAATTAAGCAAAATTAGTCTATAGGGCACAATGAACAAGTTCCGTAACGGAAGCTCCAAGTTTTCGCTCACAGCGACACCACTTCACAACACCACACACGGCACCACTTCACAACACCACACACGGCACCACTTCACAACACCACACACGGTGACCCCCTCAACTCGGCCGCAGCTGTCAGGCTCCGCTCAAACACAAGTCAGGTTAGACCCACTAATATCACAGTAGAACATCGAATTACAACATAAAGCTCCGTGCGTATGTTCTGGCACATGAAATCTGTCCTAAGAGATGCAGTTACGCCCAGAATTATTCATACCCATGTACTCGTATAGATTTTTGAATATATTAGAGTAAATTCTTCAATAAGCTACTTTTCTTGGGAACATTTATTCCTTAAGTTTCGAAGGTGTTCTAGAGTGAAACCGAAATGAGAGTTTTTGAAGGAATTCATTCCAAAAAATTATGAGCAACAATAGCAAATGAACCATATTCATATTTATTCATGCCTATCTCAATTACCTACTCTTAAACACCTATAAAGTAACCAAGTAATGTTATTGGGTTAATATATGAATTTGATTTAATAATGCAAATATTCCGGATATTCTAATTAGTTTACTTAATGGTAGCAGCCGTGAAATATCTCATTTAAACTTTAACCACAAGTCGAACAACATGGGGAAACAAAGACGGTCAGTGTCGAGTTGAGACGGTAAAATTGTAGATTCTCACAAGAACGGCAGTCTCCACAAATAAATTTTAAAGCAATTGGAAGTGACTGTATCAACTGCTGAAAGTATCATACAGCAGCACAAAAGAATATAAAAGGACAAGTGTTGTGGTCGAATCACAGTGAGCAGAGAATTAAAACCTCGAGATTAACACTAAAAAGGACATTTAACAAGGAGAGACTGAAAGGATGCAAATCCAGGAAATCACTTCTTCTAATGGTCAGGCATTGTACAGCCAGATCATCTTTTACCAGATAATATATTGATAAAGTGACTAGCTTCTGGCCATCGCTTCTTTGGTCAGATGAGACTAGACGGAACTTTTTGGGCATAGGGATGTTTCTTTGGTCTGGAGAGAAACAGGTAAGGGTCCCAACAGAAAACATTGTCATGGTACAACTGTACCAAGGAGTCGTATTTTGGGAGGACGTTTCTTGGCTTATCGAACTGGAAGCATTGTGAAGGTCGGAGGAAACACGAAACGAAACTAATACGTCAAAATTATCAGCAGAAATTTGAAAGTCTGCCCAAGCTCTCGCTATGGTACCCGATATGGTTTTTCAACATGACAACGACCCCATGCATACTGCAAAATCTGTTACGGAATGATTGGAAGCCAATGAAGTTAATATTTTGCAGTGGGAAAGCTAAAGCCCATATCTCACTCTGTTCAAAAACTTATTGAGGGTTGTTAAGAAACATGTCAATGCCACGAAACCCAAGAATCTCAAGGTAAGTTCTTTAACATTTCCGCTGATGTCTGCAAGAACTTTATGGTGACCTACAGAAAACGTCTGGAGGCAGTTATTAAAAATAACGGCTTCGCAACAGGTTATTCGTCGTACAAAAAAGTTTTATGTACTTTTTGCCAGTGGAAACTATACGTTGATATTTTGATTTATTGAGATGGGTACAAATGAATATCAACACTGTTCATTTGCTTCCATGATTCTTCGAAGTAAATTCTTTCATAAATTTTCATTTCGTTTTTTATTCCAGAATGCCTTCGAAATTTTAAGTATAGGTATTGTTAAGGAAAGTAGCCTATTGAAGGATAAATTCAAATGTTTTCAAGAATAATACGAGGGTATAAATAATTTTGGGCATAACTGTACATATATACCAGTACACATCAACATAAATTCGATATTACGAACTCCTATCTTGAAAAGTTTCTTTTAATTACATTAAGAACACATCGGAGCCACTAAAGCCATTTTCAGTATTCTCAACCTTGAGTATTAAGGAGATTCTCCGTGACCCGAAAAAGCACAAGCAATATGAGGCGAACATGTTACTTGCCAGGCTTGCAACAGGACATAATAATTAGAAGTATCAATTTCCACATCTCACTCGATTGAAGTTGACCCATTATAGTATGAACAGCCATGCAGAGAAATCGCACAGAAATCAAGTATTATCGAAGAGATAAAAATAGACGCGCATAAACGACAACTGAAACCGGTAAAATGAAACTGCAGGAGGCGAGTAATGGAGATATTCCGAGACACGACGAAACTGAAGGCGACATATGCATCAGCATTAGTTTGATGCCCGGTACACTCGTCTGCCGGAGTATCTATATTCCATAATTATCTATAATTTTGGCCGCCAAAGCGAAGATATCGCCGCGAGGTACTTGGTTATCACCAGGGCTGGGAAAAAGTCAGACTGGTTCACGTACGAGAGACTAAAACTATCGATTTACCAAACAGACAAGGCGCCAACTGAAAATATATAGAATTCAGCGTCGGTTACAACGCGGAAACAAGTTTATAGCTGAACAAAAATAAGTGACCAAGACGCACGATGCAGTTTAATACAAGAAGAAGCGTAAGGCCAATGAAATAAATAAGGTAAGTATGCGGTAAATAAATGTGTTAACTATGGGGTACGAAGACTAGGTACAGATCATACAGTACTCGCAATTCTTTCACGGTTCACTTCCACTCAAAATTATGAACTCCGTCGCTTAGAAACAAGGGTCGAATCCTCAGTTGTTTATTCCTTAACGTCTACGCCTGAAACTCCACGCACGGTAGATAAAAAATGAATGCGCTTACTTCATAACGGTATGGTGAGTGAATATTAAATTACTACATCTGTTGTCTCAGCCAGGTACACTACACCTGCATACGACTCGCCCTTATGTGTATTAATAGAAATGTTTTCATAAAGCGGTGCACGATGAATCAAAATTCTATTGCGTTTATTGTGTGCAACATCAAAATGAAGCTTCACACACCGGCTGTTTCGATACAAATATTGGAGGTAAGGAGATCTCGTGATAGTTTCAACAAAATTTTCAGCTAAAATTACCGTCACGAATGAGCGCTCGTTACTACAGAAGAGCCATCCCTGCGTTGGAAAAGCACAAAAACGCACACAAACATGTTCCCCCTTCTTGTTTTATTTATGAAACATGAAAAAAGCTACATTTTATTGTGAACATTGTAAGTTTCATCGAATGGAAGGAATCTAGAAGTTCCTTTTGTAACAAAAATAAATATCTTTGTGAAACAACAGAAAAAGCGTGCCTGGATTCAACCATCATCTTTCATAGAAAAATATTCCCCAGGCCAAAAATGTTTCGAATGGAAACTTACGAAGGAAATATAAAAAGTCTACGAGGTAACTATACTGGCTTACAAACTTATTGTTGAATTGAATGTTTTGATCATAATAATACGTCTTAGTAAGCCCTAACATAGACGAATTACTTGAAATAAGGTGGAAGAGTCCTCAAAAGACGGCGATGAGGTCCCGTGGAGTGTAGTCCAGGTCGTCGTCGATGATCATGATCAGCTGCAAAAAATGTTATACATTAATCTTCGCACAATAAACAATACCTACTAGCAAGATTACCTCGGTTTAGATTTTTTAATGAGTAGGATCTGGTCGTACTAAAATGTGATTTAATAGTCCTACATGTCGTTTACATATAAGATGAAGGATGAATTAATTGTACAGGTGAGTTAGCCTAGCGGTTCCTTGATATACCTACCCCTGCTACTCCTACTCATGTGCTCGGGAGTATTGGGTTGTGTCACGGCATTGAGCTTGAGTAGCAGCCCAAACATGGACCACTCCACTCGTTCCTGTGACCATAATCTATTCTATCGAGCTTCCTTGTTAACATGGCTCCCAAGACGATGCCATATTTCTAGAGGTGAAATGACCCACCGTTGGGTCACATCGCAGAAAATGTGGTGAATAAAGACATTTCTACATGTGAATTCATTTTTACAGAGACAATGTATATTATACATGAAAATATTGAACGAAGCAACACTCGAGAGATAGCGAAAATAAAACACAAGCTCCACCAATAAGAAAGACACGTTCATTTTGTCTAGGATTTCAGCTTCGCCGAATCACACAACTAAATACTCTCAAGTATAAGCAGTGCAAATCTACTGATTTTCCCGTGCATTGACAAATTAATACGTTAGAAAGAAGAGCAGGTAATTCACATTAATGCTTCTGTCAGGGAATTGACATTAATTTATTCAATTTGCTTTTCCCACTGATGCCCTTTTAGAAAAATTTAGGTCGCTAACAAACTGGCACATTTTTGACCTATTTTGCCCACGTGCTAATTCACTGAACGAATGGCCCGCGATATTCTGTGTACTAAACATTCATTCCCAGCTAGCTACCCCGTGATTCCAAAACGTTTGCACGCCGCAATGTGACGGTCGAATGTGCCTTCCTTTCCTCGAAAAATATCATCGAGACAGAATAGATCGCACACAACCACAGAATAGAACGATTTTACGAAGCAGGAGAACTCGCGGCTTTCGCGCTGTCTAAATTGTAGATTTACTCTGATATCTCATAGAAATTGTTATACGTACCTTGCTAGACAATTTGTTCTTCATATCGATTACAATAAAACCGACAGAACCAAGTCTTATTTCAATCCCTGCCGCAGATAGCACTCCAAGCCCTGGTCGTCTCATCGATGTTGATAATGTGTGAAAGTTACCTCGAGAAATACTTCTCTTCCTTGCTGAGCTGTGTAAACCTACGAATCCTTTCCTCAGATTAAATTTTAAATCAAACCCCGAAAACCACGACTTCGACACTCCAAGTCACGAATCAGACCACTAAACCAGGCAAAATTGATGAGGAAGCAAAATGACCGAAGATGAAAAAAGACGCCACTTTCAGAGTATAACTACAGGTAACACTCAACACAGGTAACACATTCTCTTTTCAGGAGAATAGTAACACTGAACACAATGCGTTAGGAGTAAGGAGTTGGATTGTTGGCACACACTCCGCGGCAAAACAGAACATTGCTGGAAAAAATTAAGGATTCTCTAAAAAACTGGTTGTTGGTGATGCGCACTTCGTAGAAAAACAAAAAGAGCGCTCAGATACTCGAACACCTCCAAGCCCCAAGGACAGCACACAGGCTCGTAATAAGAAACAAAGCATAAAGATGAACACTTATAGCTAAAAATTAATTATAACAGTAATACAAACGTGTAATTCGACCAGGCCTTAGCAATAGCAGTAGTAGTATAGGTATGGATTGCAGTGCTTCAGTGAATGCAGACTATTTCGCACCAAAAGAGAAGGAATGATTCAGTATGAAGTGTACAAACAGGGGAATCTATACAAAAGATGTGTTCCAACAGATGATGCATTGCACATGAAAACAGTTTGAAACGAAGAGGAAGAAAAAACAAAGAAGTGATAGCGGAGGTGTGAAAATTGAAGGAAGCAAAGGGGGCATGAAAGACAGAAATCACGAGGGCCTATCTATACGCCCCTGAGGGAGACCAGGCTTCAGGCCGGCCATATTAAAAAGGATATGAAGTTTGGCTGGCTCACATATAGGCTGATCAGAGCGTGACAGCAATGGGGAAGCAGGGCAGAGCTCTGGAGTAAGGTTACAACTGCTAACTTAAAAGCTTGTGAAGGACGTGGGAGCAAAGATGCAGTGCCAGATGCCGAAGTCAGATACGAACTACTCACGTAAAAGCTAGTGAAGAGGGCGACGGCAGAGAGGAAGTGCCAGACGTCGTGCCAGTCGTAGAAGTTGAAGATGATGCAGTGCTCGTTGAGATCGCGGCTGCGGGCGGGCGTGTCCGACCAGTCTGTGGAGCGCAGGAAGAACACCGAGATGGACCCCACCCACACCAGCACCAGGAACAGCAACGTCAGCTTCACCTCAGCTCCCAGGTGCTCGTTGTAGCCACCCTGGATGAGAACAGCATGGGCACAAATAAACAAACTGGAAAACGTGAGCGCACATGAACACGTACCGCGAAAAGTCGGCCAATTTTGCTGAGAAAATATTTTAGATGCCAAAGACGATGCCGGCTATTCACACGCAAGCCATCATCTAGAACACCTTTGTTCGTATTCACGTGCAATATATTGCACATATTTCGTATTCTACGACCCTACTTATGAACATATAAATTGAACCAAAAAGTTGGAGAGAGGAGAAAAGCTACAGTAAAATGAATTCTCGCCGATATAAGCGAGATCTGCAAATTTTGTTAACCAAAGAGAGATGAATATGAATACAAACTAACTAAAATACAGGCGTACAAGAGACTATCATGGTTGCATCAAAGATGGAATAACATTAGGTCCCTTCCTGACGAATCTCAGCCTCGAGGGTACGCTGATGAGAACAGACACCGAGCATCCAAGCCTCGAGGATACGCTGACGAGAACAGACACCGAGCATCCAAGCCTCGAGGGTACGCTGACGAGAACAGACACCGAGCATCTAAGCCACGAGGGTACGCTGACGAGAACAGACACCGAACACCCAAGCCCCGAGGGAACGCTGACGAGAAGTCACCAATAATACATCCCAAGAGTTTAGGAATTCTACCCAACAGTGTTACTGCAGCGCCCCAAAATGAGGTGGACAACAACCACCTTCAGCACACGCCCTTCATTACCCTCTTTCCGGCAAGGACGACCTCATTTGCTTTTCCTCACTCGGATTTTTTAACTTTGCACGAGCAAACACTTGTCAAACGTTCGATTAAAAACCACTTTCACGAGTTTACTCGTTTTGCCTTGATTTCTCACGGTACAAAGTACAAACCGACCGGTCTCGAGTCTACTCGTACACCTCACCCAGGGAAAGTGGTCGCAAAATTGTGCATTTTCAGCAGTGCCCTGCCGAGGAGAGGTGAAAATACTATTGAAATACAACCAAGCCTTTATGGACTGAGAAGTCTTTTACGTCCTCTTCGCAAGACTAACATTAATGCCAACAATTACAATGATAGTATTAGAACTATAAAACCATACTCGTACACGGCCCATTCGACAATTTAATAAATTTTACGCTTTTTTGGCATCTGTACATATCTTGATTGTACGCTCAAGTACAAAACTTCAAAAATTAACCAATAAGCGCAATTAATTAGACATAATTTAGAAAAAGAGAAAGAGACCTTAACAAAAATTGTCTAACAACCCTTAAAGCTTTGTATCATCTATTCAGTAAAGTAAGAAACACTCAATTTTATTGTAAAGAACAGATTATCATCTTCATGAAGATATTTAGACCAATACATTTAACTATTACAATGCCCGTAATTCTAGTCCTGAAGTGCACTGACAATGACACAAAACATCATCGAGTAAACTGAGCGAGTACACATCAACCCGACTGGCTCTTCAAAATCGATGCGAACTCTCGAGCACAGATAGAAGATGACGTATACGACAGGGCACAGCAGGAACACACCCTGGGGCATGACACAAACCTTCATGCACAGATAGAAGATGACGTATACGACGAGGTTGAGCAGGAAGACGCCCAGGAGGTAGGTGTCGTAGTCCCTGGGCCTGACGACCAGACCGAAGAGAAGCAGCGCCCAGTTGAGCAGGTTGGCGATCAGCAGCAGGGCCACCCGCTTGCCGAACTGGGACTTCAGTTCGCGCCAGTACCGCCACCTCTGCGCCTGTTGTGAGCCGCCACGTTACTTCACAACCGCCGTGTCATATTACAGCGGCTACGTTATATTACAACTACGATTTTACATCACAGCCGTCATGTCATATTACAGCTGCTACGTTATGTTACAACCACGATTTTACATCACAGACGCCATTGTCATATTACAGCTGCCACGTTACTTTACAGCCGCAACGTTATATGAGAACAGTTGTTACGTTGCAACTGTCACGTTGTATTACAACTGCGACGTTACCATATAGATGCGATTTCACTTGACAGCTGTCGAAATAATAGAGATGATGTACAGAGGCTTCACACAAGTTACTTCCACGAGAGGACGCTGACTGACCTAATGGCAGGTGTGTACGCAATCTCAACCTCTTAATGAATGCGTAGAGAAGGCAGGTGGTGCATTCACACGGTCCGTGTAACCGACAGTGACCGTGTGAATGCCACGACAACGACCACGAGATATCTCGGGATAATTCTTTAAGGGTTTAACGGCATGATTGGCAACACTTTAGTGGTGAATTAGAGTGGACGTAGCGGCACGCTTGCAGATGAAGTTGTACTGCAGCAGGCGGGGGTCTCAAGTAACGGACGAGCTCGGGAGCAATGTGACTGTGCGTCAGATCGACCGTTCACTGTTGGCCCCCCAAAGGCTGGTGTACGCAATGACCTACACAGAGCCTCATCTTACCGCGCCATGTTATAATCACTGGACAAGTGCGCTGCTTGCCACGTGCTTATTTGGAGGATGCGGTCTTCAGAAGGTTTAATGAGGATAGTGTCAGGACTGGTCCCCTTTTGGATTTATTCAACGTTCAGTATTCTTCTTGCTCCACTTCAAGTTTTACCAGCTACCGTAACTCAACTTCGGATCAGAACCTCGACTCTTCGAAGCAACAGCCTTGTGCAGATTTTCAGGGTCTACCTTGCCAGCCTTCTCTTCCCTTCCGCTAGTTTTCATTTTCATATGAATGTTTTCACTTATTTTAATTCACTCCAATCATCCTCGTCATATCCGGTTTTTCATATTTCCCCAATTCTGAATTCTATGCGGTTGGATGGGTGACAGCTCCCCCACAACTCCTTATCCCTCGCCAGTGTCTCGGTGATGTTCAGCATCCGTAAATCTTCTCTTATTCCAACCTTCCTCCTCTTTCTTGGCTTTCCCATAGGCCCCCAACCATCCACCTGCAATAGCTCAATCGTTCTCAACATAGTTCCATCCGCCGGCCTCACATCGCGTCTAAACTCTCAGTCTCCTCTTCTGAACCACCTCCAACTCCTTCAATCCACATTTCCTTGCCATTTCCCCACTCGGCACTCTTTCTTCCCACATCATCCTAGTAATATACCTCAACATTCGCTACCCGGTCTGTCAGAGCTCATATTTCCTTTCCGTAGTGACCGGATGCATGCTTCATCAACTCACACTCTGGTAACACTTGGTACTAAGCAATTTACTAACCGTGCACAGATTTCCATCTATTTCAACCAAGCAGCTGCTACTCGAGCTCTAACTGCTCATTTTATTCTTGCTTCACAATAAAAGATGTTGCCGGGATAACAAGGCTATTGCACCCTCTTCAAACTCTTTCCGTTCACCTCCATATGCCCTAAATCAATTTCCTCTGGAGCTCCCGTCTGTGATGTCGTTTTCTGCTACAGCTACTCTCCTCAGACCAGATCATATCTGGGTTGCACCACTTCCCCCATTGATTGCAGATGATAGAATTGACCTCATCTCCTCTTCCACATACTCCGCATGGCCAACGCTCTGACTCTATCCATATACTATTCTTGTTAGGATCACGTTTATATTCTCCACGTTGACTTTAAATCTTCTTCTCCTCTCCAGATGTTAAACTTCTTCACAACTTTTATTTCTGTTTCAGCTGTGAAGATGTGAGGACCAGGTCATTTCGTAAGACTCCGCTAGCCTTATTCATTAAACTAGAATTTCGAACCATGAGATAGGTTTGTTCAGGCGCAACCCTCAAAAGAAACCTCTAATTTGTTCGATAGAAAACACCAAGAGATTAGCCATCGCAAACAAGCTGGACGTTTGGTCTCATAAAAATTGGTCTTTAAATAACTTCCAGCGACGAAAGCAAGTTCAATTCATTTGAAAGTGATGGTAAGAACAATGTTAAGAGAATAAACGGTGAAAGATTAAGTCATAAGTGTACTAAAAATACTCGAGCTTGGATGCGGAAGTCTTGTGGTATTTAGAAAGTTTCAAGCCAAGATATAACGCCTCTCGTTCACTTAGAAACTCGTGTTGATGCTACTATGAACAAAAAAATTCAGGATCATGTTGTGATGATAATAGAAAATGCAGGCATCGACAAGGTGATCTTAACGCCAGATAATGCACCCTGTCACAAGGCTAAGACAATTATGAGTTCCCTCAACCAGCAATATTTTGAAACTATGGATTGGCCGGCGCAAAATCTTGACTTGAATCCGATTGAAAATCTTTAGAAGACAGGAGTGGAGGTGGTGCCAAGAAACCACATTAACATGAAAAGACTTGTGGACTGAGCTTCAAAAAGAATGAGCTAAAATAAGCGTTGAAGACTGTGAAACGCTGCTTCGTTCTTGTTATCAAAGATGTGCTGCTGTTGAAAATAAAGATCCATTCACTAATCTGTGACTGTGAGTTCTTTGATTTCTATTAATTACTTGCCTTCAGGATGTTTCAATGGGGGTAATTTCGTTTCCGCCCTGTAGTTATGGCCGCTTGAAATTAATGTAAAATTCATATATGCGTAGCTTTTTATAACCAATCAAAACTTATTGACATTTTGGTATGCTAATACCAAATTTTTGATAGGTTAATACAGCAATGGTTAGTGCCGAAATTCCTGATTTTTACAATTAATCATTTTAAAGATAAAAAGTTCGTAATTTATGTTCCTTAGCTTCTGCCGCTACTGTATAAAATGACGACCACCTGTCATCAGCCAAACCATATTCTTTAAACTTACGAGCATTTGAACTAACGGTAGAGTAGGGTACATTAATTTCCTTTTAAATCTTTCTACGTGATATTCCTGGAGAATGGAGCTGAACTATTCACTTCAGTCGACATTGCGACTTCTTTGACTTACGTCACAACGTCCTTGAGATATCTACATGCTGCGAGGGCTCATCACTGACTAACCGTACAAGTCCATGCCGAACCAAGTTGTATTTTCATTACTTTGAAAATCATACCCTAAAATTCACTGACAAAAACCACATACCTGCCTTCAAACGCACGTCAAATCTACAGCTTAAAGCAATAAAGCCTTCCCTTTCAATAGCTTTTTTGCACCAATTTTCAATCATTTTGATGGAGAGTGCGAGCAAGAGCTTCAAGACGCCTTCACAATAACAAAAAAAAACAGGAGAAATTCGCCAAAACGAGCACCACGCACCTGATGCAGGCTCCAAGAAGCGAGGTAGCGGAGACCGCCGTTCTTGTAGACGGTGCGCATCGTGCTGACTGGGACACACGATACGCAAACACTGAGTTTTAATTAGTTCAAATACACCATGCACGATAACCCCGGTGATAATAAAGCTCTCTTGAGGCTGCTTCCCCTCATTCGCGTCTTTTATATCATTAACTTATAAAAATTAAGAATTATTTTTAAGCCTCATGTTCAATATGGTGACTTTCATTTCAACTACGTTGAAATTGCTTCAATCTTTCAGATGTGAGAATAGCCATCCCCACTAGACATCTAGTTTTCCATTTCCGAAAATGAGAATTAAAGATTATACTGTTTGAGACCCCATAAAATAATTTTAACAAAGAAGTAACGAATTCTAAGGCATGTTATTGCACCACACGGCCAAGATGAATTTTTCTTGCGGTAGACAAATGCAATTGTGAATTCAAGATATTTGTGTTACATTCTCGAATTTATAAATAAATATATATTGACTAATGGAAAGTTACGATCAATAATATTTATACATCATACAATAAAAACAGTATTGGTTGTCTTTACGGTGAATATCCATTTTATATTATCTTCAACAGTGCGTCAGAATGCACGTCGTATGAGGAACCTAGGAGGAAGACCATCCGCGGAGATTTTTGAAAAAAAAAAAAAAATACAATTCTCTGGTAAATGCAATTCCGAGAAAAAGGCAAGTTGTTGCAATACAAAGGGCTGCCTCCACGTATTAACTCGTCCTGCAGTGACAGAGAGGGAAACGCTCGACTGATGATATTGCCCGCTTACATTTGCTAGTCTACCAGCGCTTGTGATCTCAATCCGTCCAGCCTCTTCTGAATGCTTCGCTTGAAAAGGTCTCCTAGTAGCGCTACTTCAATGAAGTCCAGCTGTATTGAAATCACGGCAAATAGTTTTGGTCGAAAGCGAGGTATTAAGATGTACAGTGGGGGACAGAAGTAATTGTACGCGTGAGACTTCATTTGCTATTAAATATCTAGCTAGCCAACACTCGTAGACCTCATACAGAATATAAATTTCATATTTTAGAGCAAAAATATTAAACAAAATTCTTTTCTTACAAGTATATGACCTCCTATACGCACAAAACATACATGGCGCAAGACATAAATCTTCAACCAAAACAGTTTTCCCACGTTTAAGATTTAGATGCGAAACCTTTGTTGGCAATTACTGCTGGGAGGCAGTTTTCATATGACGAAGTTGGGCGTTCGCAAGCTGGTGGTAGTACACGAGTCCATTTTTCAACCCATAGTTTTTTCAGTTCTTCAGGATTCATCCAAGTTCTCTGATGTGCCTTCTTCTTCGGGGTTCTCCAAGGATATTTGATAGGATTGAGGTCCAAAGATTGACCTGAGAACAGCGATTTTGTTCTCCATAAGCTATTAGGTTCATTAATTTTGCTCTGTGTTTAGGGTCGTTATCTTGCTGGAACGTCCATTTGCGTTTATAGAATAAATGCTTCGCACTTGGAATGAGTTATATTTGACGGCACATGGCCTCATCCAAATTCCCATCAATGATTTGAAGAGCACCAGTGCCATGTGCTGTGACACAACCCAAAACCATTATTCTGCCACCTCCGGGCTTCAGAATTGGGATGGTAGTATGCCTCCCATACGCTGTTCCTTGTGGTCCGCTGACATGACGAGCGGAGTTACAACAAAACAATTCAATTTTGGTTTCATCAGACCAATAACAGTCTTCCACGAAAGTATATGTTCTTTCTCGGAGTGTTTTTGTAAAGCTTAAGCGACGATCCTTTACTGGTTCTTGCGCAACAAGGAAGTTTTGTGGGGTGGAAAACATTTAATTTCATTGCTTTGAAGGTCTCTACTGATGGTTCTTTCACTCACTTCTGTCCAAGAAATAAGTTTTATATCTTTGTGAGTCATCTTGGACTCATCTTCTCCATGAACTTATAATCTTCCTCATCAACAGTCGACGAGACCGAAGATCAATCTTCCGTGAAGCACCTGACCTTCTTAAGTTAAGACCTAAACCATATTCTTCAAACTTACGAGCATTTGAACTAACGGTAGAGTAGGGTACATTAATTTCCTTTTAAATTTTTCTACGTGATATTCCTGGAGAATGGAGCTGAACTATTCACTTCAGTCGACATTGCGACTTCTTTAACTTACGTCACAACGTCCTTGAGATGTCTACATGCTGCGACGGCTCATCACTGATTAACCGTTGAATTCCACGCCGAACCAAGTTGTATTTTTATTTCAAAACATCTAGAATGTTCTATAAGTATTTCAGATACAATGTAACCGGAAAAACGACTATCTTTATTGAGTGAAAGTTGTTTCACAGAAATGGTTGAATACTTTTGTCCTATGCCATACATGATTTCAGTGAATATAAAGTCGTTTACTCGTAAATTTCAATACTTTGTTTTGCAATTACACTAGTAGCCTAGAATATCTGAATTCAATTGAAGTGTTAAGTATATTGGCTTACCAGAAGTTTAATAAAAATTGGATTTTAAAGTGAGCAATTCCTTGTGTCCCCCAATGCCTACTTAACTCAGAAGTCCCTACAACAGTTACTGGCCGGCGGTTCTTCACCACACTGCGCTCAAACGCGCGTCGGTCTCTTTTTTCTCGGTACCGAGTGGCGAAGCTTTCCCGAAATTATTGTTTTGCCAATGATTTTGTGTGACTTCTCAAATTCTATCCTGGTCATTGATATCACAGCTCTAGGGAATACTAAAGTTCAATAGCTCACGACAAAGATACTCGTCTAATTCGAGCTTAAAAATGTGTCCTTTTTTGAACTGAGTTTAGTCGCGTTGTTTACTTTAAGCTGCATCAAGATCTGAAATGAGAAAAAAGTGCACCTATCTAAACAAATCATCAATATGAATTTAAAATTGATATTTGCAACAAAAGAAGACCTCATTGAAATATTGAACTAAAATCGCTGCCGTATCCACTACTTTCTCCAGCCCATTTATTATGAGAACTTGCCGTTTGGACATACGTGCGTCCATGAGAAACGAAGGCATAAAAGCCAAGATTCTCCAGAAAGTAGCAGGGGAAGGAAGGCACTCACTGAGGGACCAGCGTCCGACGTAGTAGACGTAGGCCGACATGAGGAAGCACGTGAAGGCGTGCGTCACGCTCGACACAACCCAGAACCACGTGAAGCCGAACAGACCTCCGATGACGCCAAATAAGATCTGCAAATCACGCACAGTAATGTCCCACATACACTGGTGTGCTTGAGTTCTTGTTCAATATGACCTTCTAATCATGCGAATGACAATTTCCTTTCGGGGTGGTTTTCGCACGAAAGGAGTTGAGCACAAGCATCTCTCTAATCCACCTCGGAACATTTGCACGCAAGTAGCGTACTCAACAGGTGACTAACTTAACTGTGTGGAACTGGTTCTCCAACTACCACAGTAATGAATAAATTACCACCTGAAGATTGGACAGTATTATGAAAGGAAAACAGCACTGAAGACGTATGTAAATTTCAGACAAAATTGGCTTTATTGCATTTTGTACCTCAAGGTCCGTGCTTACATCTTCTCTAACCGTACACCTCCCGACCATTGAACCCCTTCCCGGCAAGGACGACTTTACTCGAGTTCACCCAACTCGAATTTTTCATCTGCACACAGGTGACCCAAACAAATATTCGATTGAATAAAATTCCCGACACGAGTCATCCCGTCCCTCCAAGACTGCTCTCGGTACACACCGACCATCTTCGAGTGTACTCGTACATTGCGCGGAAAAAAACGTTTCAAAAATGTGCGGTTTCAGCAGAAAACCTGCTAGGGAGGAGGTTGAGTGACAATGAAGGAGAGATGTGCAGCACCGAAGCTGTACAGCAGGTGGACAACTACACAGCAATTGGACATTAGCCACACAAAAGGTGGACATTAGCCACACANAGCAGGTGGACATTAGCCACACAGCAGGTGGACATTAGCCACACAGCAGGTGGACATTAGCCACACAGCAGGTGGACATTAGCCACACAGCAGGTGGACATTAGCCACACAGCAGGTGGACATAAGCCACACAGCAGGCTACAGCGGAACACAAGAGCGACTCACGGAGCAGGCCATCAAGATGAAGACGGAGTCAGCGCTGGCGGTGATGTCAGGGTGCCGCTGCTGGTACAGCTTCAGCATCAGCAACACGGCGATCACGTACATGAACGAAGTGTCTGCACATACCAAACCATCCAGTTAACCCTCAACCCAAAAAAATGCCAACGTATTTCTTCAATCATTGCGTGAACAGCCGTTCACGTTTTATGCACTTGTGAGCCTTTCGCCCCAGTTTTGTGGGAAAAATAAGAAATTGGGATCACTGCTACCGTCACTCGGGATTGGCTGCGGTCCTTATTACAGGGTTACTGGTCACCGCCCACGCAGCCGGCGGTGCATTCACCAGAGTGTGTAGTCTACACTGGCCGTGAGAGTGGAACAACGGCAGCGTGAACCTATGTCGACAGTAGCCGTTGCCAGAATAATTCTAAGCTAATATTGGCGTCTCGAGGCTGTGCTGAAGATAAGTTACTAAGGCTGTGGATTTTTTTTAAGCCCTGGTAAAGTTACCGTAGCAAAAGTTTGGCTGAGCAGCAACGTCCCACACCCCAACACCAGTCTCCTAATTGTCTCCATACACACACGCCTGCAGAGCCCTGGGGTACCAACACGTTCGCAGTCGTTTTTGTGACATCTAACTAATTTTCCAAACTAGTTAAGAATGTATAATATAATGCTTCATATTAA
Source organism: Orchestia grillus (assembly GCA_014899125.1). Classification (NCBI taxonomy): domain Eukaryota; kingdom Metazoa; phylum Arthropoda; class Malacostraca; order Amphipoda; family Talitridae; genus Orchestia; species Orchestia grillus. Next base: position 4,694 of record VOMN01005055.1, on the reverse strand, counting down.
AGGGCAGCAATAGTTCCGATAACATAGATGAGAGAGTAACGAGTCTTTTCATAAAATTTTACGTTTTGATATTAATGTTTTATAAAAAGATACTTCGGGATCCAAAAAACCTCTACATCAAAGCCAAAAGCATATATGGTGAGGTCGTGTTACATAGATAAGTAGAAGCAGAAGTAAGGAGATCAGCGCTTCAGTAACACAGACTATCTAGCACCGAAAGAGAAGGGACTATTTCCGAGTAGCATGGTCTTTGGAGCTCGGAGAACGGGAAACAGATCCACAATGTGTGTTCCCACACAGGATACCCTGTGCATAGAAGTAGCAATCTTAGAAGTAAGAGGAAAAAAATAAAGAATTATCAGTGAAGAAGGCATAAAACTGGAAACAAGCAAAGTGTACACGAAAGATAGAAGGCCTAGCTAGAGCTGAGGTAGTTGAACAGTGTCCCCCTGGGGACGCCAGTCCCCACAGCATAAGATAGACAAGCCACACTAACCTAACCCTATTGCCTGGGGCTTATCCTATGCCCCTTGAAGGGTTACACAGATGATGCAGCCAAATATTTAAAAGAGCAGGTGACTGATTGCTTCCTGCAGCAAAACAATAGCGAGTTTACACGAACACACATTACGCGAATTTAGTAACATTTAAAAATTGAACTTTTTTCAGAATTTTCGTGATAGAAATAACACGTAGTAATTATTGCTAGAATATTAAGGGTGATTTCTAAATACACCAGCGCCGTAATGAAGAGCCTGCGTAATCGTGAAGATTTTTGTCTGCACTCAAAGGCGCGGCACGTGAAGAATATTCTAGTCAAAAAGTAATCAGAATACTAGTATTTTTCAAGATTTTATAAATACTTCGTTTTTTAAATCAATTCAATAATATAAAAGTTATTAAATATTCTTTCAGGCCCCACATTTAAAAATTTCCCAGTACTAAGCAGAATACAACAAAAAAATTTTTTTTATGTTTAACCCTTTGACAAACTATGAGAGGAATTCTCGAGGCTGCGGTTGTCGCATTGACACGGTCGACCACACAGACCGTGTGAATGCACCGCCAGCCTTCTGGGGATAATTTAATAACGGGTTAAGGACGTACTGCAAAACTACATCAAACTGTACCTGCAAAACTGACTGCGCTATGGGCAAAGAAAGAGAAAAAGATTTAATGTTGATGAAGTTACATGTTATTTAGATGCAAACGATCAACTTAGAACGGTTCTAACCAAGTGCTGAGACTGCTGCGCTGCACATGGGCGTATGGATTAGGAGGGAGCTTACGCTCGCCTCAGAGCAGCTCGGTCCACGATCCTACTTCGAACTCCCCCACCATCACTCTCCTAACTTCTGCGCAGCCACTCACTCATCACAAGAAAAGTATTGCTTTTAGGCAATGGTAAAGTCAAACTCATGATCATGGACTCGCACTTCATCCAGGCATTGCTGAATTTGTAAGAATAATGACATCCCTTGCACACAACAGACGTCAATACGACTGCCATTATCCTCGGAGAGTAGTTATTTCGTCCCATAGTCGGACTTTTTAACATCGCATAACAAAAAAACAGCGTAAGGAACAACCGCTTTGAACAACAGCCTACGTAACTGAATAGTTGGAGCTAAGAACCAACGCTGACTCGTGGCAGTCACAACCACTCACTGGACACGCGCTAACTCCGCATAGATGTCACTCAAGCTGACTTTTCCCCGACATCGAGCTTTTCTCACAAATCCTCGATACGACACAGGACGTGGCACAATATCGCCATTACAACGGCCTTAATCTGATGCGGTGAGAATAGAAAATGCAGGTTTCTTGGTATTAAACAGAGCGTGGAAGTTGAATTAAGCAACACCCCCGCAAACGAACCAAACATTTTTCATGCGACAAAACGGAACACTGAAGTAAAAGAGACCTGCCACGTCTGTCAAGCACCCGAGGCCGTGCACGAGATAACCGAGAGCTGTGCACTCACCGAACTGGAAGTTGGACTGGTTGGGGCAGACGTGGTAGCAGGCGCTCAGCATGCCCACCATCACGAGCGACATGGACAGCGCGTAGTACAGGCCGAAGTCGCGGGGGACGCCAAGCTGTACACAACATAACAGCTCAACGACGAGGAAAATTGCTGCAAGCATTCACTAGAACGTTACAAATCCAGTCACGAAGCGCACAAAAACTGACACGATCACACTGACCTACAGAAAAACACATAGACCAAAACATTGGAGGAAAGGAAGTACAATGCAAAATTGTTGCAAAGTATGAACGCGTACAAACATTACTCCGAAGAGCAATAAATTTGAAGGGGGTGCAACACGCAGAAAATATGCAATGGGAGAAGTTGAAACACAAAGAATGTACAACAGAATATCGTGAATCGAGACGAAAGGATCTAAGGCGTTAAATCATCACGTTGAAGAGCGTCCGAAATTGCAAGATGATCAATAATACTTCTCCAGCAGAGGCACCAGACGATGTAACACGTAGTTCTCATATAAAACTTTCTTCCAACCAGGTCCAAATATTCGGCTTGACGATGAACGAATTCCCTTGAAAGAGGTATAAAGTAACTATTACATCAGAAAAGATAACGTCTTGAAGTCACTGCATACATTTTACTTAGTAAAACATTTCTAAGGCCCTCCATATTTTGCATATGCTTAAAAAAACGCCTTGAGATTACTGCATAGATTTAATTGAAAGAAACGCCTTGAGATTACTGCATAGATTTAACTGAAAGAAACGCCTTGAAATTACAGCATAGATTTAATTGAAAAAAACAGCTTGAAGTTACGACATACGTCAAATTAAAAAAATACCTCGAAGTCACTGCAGACATTCAACTCGAAAAACGCCTAGCATTCACTGCAAAAATTCGAATACAAAAACGCCTTATTACAACAGACTTGACGAACCCTGGCCACATTGGGGTCCCTGTCGAGCATGGCAGCGTGGCGCGCCTGCCGCCAGTAGGTGACGGCGGCGAACAGGATCCCAAAGCTCATGTAGCCCACGTTCGAGAAGACGTGGTTGAAGTCACTCAACAAACCCACGGGATTGGCGCACAAGAAGTTGTAATAGCAAATGTCCTGATTGCCGGTCTCGTCCAGCACCTGTAATGAAGGAGGGAGCCATTTATTTATACCCTCACGAATGTAAAGGACGATACTAACTAATGTCAACGTTATCACAAGCGGTGTGCGTAAAAGCACAACAGCTTGGGTGAGCATGACATAGGGAATGACTCACTAACGAACATCAAGCAAATCGAATGCCCATATCACATTCTCCCACATGCAGAGGGTGGTCGAGGTTTCACAGTTCCGAATAAAAAAGTAAGAAATAATAACAATCAAGCCTTAACGAACAACAGCTTCCCGGCCCCTCACTCAAACAGCAGCAAAGGACACGGCCTCCCGCTGCTGGCGATGGAAGACACCAGCGATAGCCCCTGTTTTAAGACCCCACCTGAGCCGAGGGTTGACTCCCACACCGCCATCAGGGGCTGTGTCTCCGGCCGCCCGCGTGACAAAGTTGCGGCATCGCCCCACGACAGCGCGCCACGAAGGTGGTGATGCGGTCAACCACACTCATTCACCACCAGCCTCCCCTCACTCCAATCTCTCGCACGCAGTCCCGCCTCCTCCACCGACAGATTCATACCTCTTGAAGCACCTTTCACTCCATCCTACCAACCGAGTTTGGGCCTACCTCTCGTCCCTCTTCCAACGTCGTTTGATTCATTTGATTCACTTACTCTCTTTACCACCTGATGCTCATCCATACTCACCAAATGCCACCGCAGCTCCTGCTCACCAGCTCTACATGCTGACTCTCTCATAACGCCTGTTTCAAGTACCTCTTCATTCCTCAGTCTATCCACTCGTGCAACATCAAGCTTGTCTCTCAAGTATTTCATCTCTGACACGTTCAACTTCTCCTGTCTTACCCTCTCAGTCCCCTGTTTTTACGTACCATACAACACTGTTGGAACCAGATAACTTTCGTACAGACTCCTCTTAACTTTCATACTCAAACTTTAGCACCGCAACACCCCTCACAACGCTCCCCACACTGGATAACCTTCCCCAACCTACAGGTCAGAGATTAATAAAAATACCCCTACACGTAGACACACTTGCTCCAGGGTATTTGAACTTCCTCACTTCCTCTAGCACCTATCCATTTAAACTAACAATCTCCTAATATTTTCATCTTTCGTACACCTCATCACCTCACTTTTGCTCCCTTGTGTCACACACCTCACCAAACTCTACTACGTAGTCTTCTCAATATCTTCTATTAAGGCAGCATCAGCCTCAAATAAGAACTTACTCGCCTCACGTTTTTTACTTCCACTCATACCTGGGCCAAACTCCTACCCCGCGTCCTCACACTTACTTCCCCCACTACCCCCAGCCTTGCGCACGTTAAACAACCATGGCGGACATGTACATTGAAAAGACTTCTATTCCAGTTTAATTCCTGAACGAATATGAATATATTCGTTCAGCAATTTATATATACATTCGTGTATATATACACATATATATATATTCGCTCAATTTCAACAGCAATAGACCTGAGCACCCCCGTTCCCCAGACGAGTGAGAGTGCAGCGTACGAGCGACCATCGCTCAGCTAAGTACAGTGGGTCAAATAAGTATTCGTAACGTCATGAA
>VOMN01005046.1:0-48974 GCA_014899125.1 Orchestia grillus | reverse complement strand
GTCACATGCCGTAGGTCGTATCTCTTATCTCTTATGTCTTATGTTTTATGTCCTTTATCCTATGTTGTTATGTCTTATGCCCTGTCCATCTCTATCCCCTATCCCAAAATATTCTCGCAATATCATTCCGCTGCACTCGCTAATACTCTAGCCGGAGGAACAAGATTTTCTTGGTTCTCACGTTCTGCCTTCCTAAGCCAAGAGTCCGACTGAGGAACTGCAGTGGCAAGTATCCGGATACTGCAATGGTCCTGTCGATAACGGAGTATCATTGCTGGAAAAAAAAACCTTGATTGATGGCGGTGCACCAAGGCCCTGAGTGTGTGTTTGTCATGGAGCGCGACCAAAGAAGGCGAATAATAACCTTAAAAAGTAGTACAAAGAACACGACCCCGATGGCACGTCAGTGTATCCGATATTTCTTACTCGATGACTCCAGTTCTCCACCAGCTTGTCTAAGGCTTCGCAGACATGAATTTTCTAACGACAAATCAATAAAATATCTTCTTTTTTAGTCTGTGCGTAACACGCGGTCGCTTTCGGAGCGGTGTTCTAATTTTCTAATATTAGGAGCCATAAACTTGGTGACGATGTATGGCTACTTCGCTTCATTCCCGGAAGATGGTTTCCGGCTCNCCTTTGTGATACACCCACATAGGTTGCGCTTCCGACTTGTAAATGCCAAGGGCACATCGCTGAACGTAAAATTTGAGTAAATCACAAGTTCTCATGCTACACTTGCTCTGCAGTCAGAAGTGCTCATCAGCACTTAATCTGACCAGAAGTGCGTCCAGAAGTACGTCCTTCAATTGACATGAAATTAGTACTTTGATCGTCTCATTCCGCTTGAGTTTCAAAAATTACCATCCTTCCTCTAATAAGGTCTTCATTCAAACCCCCGCGTAAGCCAATTCTTTTTGATTGCTATATTGTACGGTTAAGACTCGCTGGCTCCCACGAACTGGAAATTTTAGCTGCCTAAGCTCATTCAAGACAAGACTTGGGAACACGGAACTCTAAGTAAGCTCCCCAGGCCGCGCCGGGACTTACAGGTCTATTGGGCCCGCCCGGATTTGCCCATGGGCCCTACAATTGAGATCCATAAAGTCCACTGGAATCGAGATTGATGATTTGACTGCGATGGTATTCAAAGGCCAGCGTGCGTACGGTAGGTACACGTCGTGCCTGAATGCCAGCTGATGTTGAGGTGTAGGGAGTGTGCAAACGAAGTGCGTTGCAATGTTGGGATGTTGCCCATTTGAAATTCATGTACTTTTTCGTTGAAAGATGTTGGGAGTCAAAATAATGCACGTTTCTGTTGTGAGATTTTGGGAGTCTGTGAATGAGGCTTCTTTGTATGTTGAAATACGGAGGAAATAGGATTTTAAAAAGGATGATGCGAGAATATTCGTTAGTGTAAGGATTTTCAGAGTATCTACTGCAGATGACCAGCGTCTTAATGTAACAACACAAGAATAGGAGAAAGAAAATCAGAATTAAGCTACCTCTCAATGACGAGAAATAAGACTGAGAAGATTTTGGGTTATCGCATAAATGAGTGAACTAAAGTAAAAGTAGTAGTAATAGTATTAGTAATAGTAGCAGTAGTAATAGTGACAGTAGTAAAAATAGCAGCGCTTCAGTCACTCGCACCGAAAAAGGATGGACCTGTCATTATGGACTACAGAGAAAGAGGAATCAATGCACAAGATGTGTACATGGTGCGTTCTTACACAAGATCCCCTACGCCTAGAAACAACAAACTAACTTAACGCTTTTTTTTGCCTATAATGTGTCCCCCTGAGCATCGTGCTGCACACAGTAATTAATTGTGCTGTGGGTCCAGCGAAATGAGCAGCGTCATTCCTAAAACTAGCTCGTTGAGCCGTAGTTTCTTGTGAATCGTGTTCAACTTTTATGCTTTCTGCGTAAATAAATCATTACTTATTTTCAAGCGAAATGCCCGTCTCGGATCGTACGTAGGAAATGAAGGTAGCTTGCAAAATTTCGGTCGTTGTTCGCCAGCCATGTTTGTTAATTAGGAATTTGACCAATAAGCATCTGCGTGTGCACGCACCTTCCGCAACCATGTGCGTTGTTAACGCACATCGATGAAGTATGGAACACGAAGTACATGCATAAAAAACTCGAAGTTTTTCCATCCTCCTTCCTTGGTTGGTCTGCGCAGAATAGAATTGCTACAGCACGGCAAGATGCAAATTCAATTCCAGCTCAACATGATGAACGCTATTGAATTTGAGCGCACAAGATCTCGATGGCTTAGGAGATCTCCCTTTTTCCGAACACTCGTGGAGCGGCTTCTGGCCGCCGCATCCGAGCAATTAGGGCGCGCGTAAAGGAAGTTACTCTCACAAAACTAGCAAGAATTTACGCCTCTGAGATGAGCTGCAACAAACGATGAGCTGAACACTAAGCCGCTGTACTGTTCGTCAGCCCACCTTGCGGTGCGGGATCAACGCGCTGATTTCATGGATATCTTAAAAAAAATTCCAATCCCTATAACTTTCACGCGCGATTCCATCCTGACGAAAACGGTGAAGATTCTGGCTGCACTGATCATACAAAATCTTTTCGCTGCCTTTGTGTGGGTTTTTTGTCCATATTTCTTTGTGGATCTGATTAGAGTGGTGCCAATACGGGAGCCGGCTGGACCTTCTGAAGTCCTTCGCGAGCGGCGGGTGTAGCGTTGGTCTTTGTAGGTCACTATCATAAAACTCAGTCATGTGACTANTAGGTCATAGCACTATGACAAAACTAGGTCAAGGCACTATGACAAAGCTTGGTCATAGCACTATGACAAAACTAGGTCAAGGCACTATGACAAAGCTAGGTCATAGCACTACGACAAAGCTAGGTCATAGCACTATGACAAAACTAGGTCAAGGCACAATGACAAAAGAACTTCAGCTGCTGCACGTGACCTTCTCTTGCAATCCATCGATCTATCGATGATTAGTTTGCTCACCAATTCGTGCCATATTTTCAGATGTCAATTCTTTAAATTAAATGCATACTGTTTGACTTGTCGCTTCAATAAAATCGCGCATTTGCTAGAGTAAAACATTTTCATGGGAATATAGGTGAATTAAGAAGATTCTAAATGTTTCACATTCAACCAATCCTGTCTTTAATGCAATACAAAAACAAAAAGTTCGACCGAGGACATTAGCCGTGGTTGACCGACACTGATTTTTCTTCCAGCCCAGAACGATGAGAAATGAAGTCAACCCTGTAAAAACTGTTCTTGCATCGAGTGTTCTTTTAGAAAAGAAGAGACTAACTTCCACCTGAAAATGATACGGCATTTCCTGAAAATCGGCTATTAATTAATAAAATATGGCACGAGATTCTCATTGCATCTTTTATCATTTACTATACGAACACAGCAGTCGAGTTTACCTCCTGCGTTCAAAGATGCAGTACTTCGTAATGATACATAGGACTATTTTAAGCCTTATCCCCAATCCTCAATGAGACGCTCACGGCAATTTTTCAAAGTTAACGATCGTGAAATTGATACAGTTAGTCGACCCGTGAGTTTTACAAGCTTTTGAAGCTCGCAGATATTGTAATGTTCAAATTTAACAAATACAGGGTTTCAGAAAAACTGTTCCCACACCATAAGTGATCATACAGTGCGTAATTCTAAAATATCGTACATTTAATTAAGTATCATATCAGTATCTCAAAACGGAGTAACAAGTAAATACGTTCATCCTGTCCGTTTGTGAAGATTGAAAACCACTCCTGTAACATTTCCTGAACGTTTATTACCCAATTTAACAAGCGATGACACTTCTCGACGACACCCAGGGCTCAACTAATTCGACAGCAGCGTTTCTCAATCTTTTTACCCTAGCGCAACCCTGGCGTTTAATAACAGAATAGGTTACATATGATTTTTTTCTGTATCACAATATCGAAATAGCCGAGCATATTTTTCGAGCGTTTAATAACATTACGTACATGATATTAGATCAAAACTGAGGAGCGCATTAGCTCATCTTACTCGTTTCTATGGAACTTTTTGGGACTTTTTGCAGAACTTGAGGGTTCTTTGGAGCCCCTGTTGATAAACGCTGTCCTATAACGTCCAACGTTTCACTGGTGTGACGAAGGAATCGATTGAGCTTGGTAATCGCCTCGTTCAAACTAGGATGAACGTGGGCACACAAGTGGATAAAATATGGCCGACCGTTCAAGCAATATTCCGCTCATTTAAAATTTAAGGTTGTCCTTTCACGGTTACGAAATAGTTTCTCTCTGGAACGCGCCATGCACGTAGTCCCTGTATTCCATAGGTCTCTGACCCGCGCCATGTTAACCTTCGTTAGCCAGTAACGACGGAAACACTCTGGTCATTTGCCGAAGATAAACCTTCCAGGAACTGAACTAAAAAAACACTAAATAAACTAAAGAAAATGAACAAAAGTGTTCCAAGCTTACTAGAACTGCAGTAATCGTCTGCAATGAGACCACGTTAGCTGTGATCCGTTTATGTACTGGCTTCATTGTCGCCGCCTGAAAAACATCGAAGAAACTGAAGTTCAGCTTCCAATCAGCAGAAAAAATTGAAAATAGAGGAAACGGCTAAAAATATTTAATGAGAACAAAATGGTAAATAATTGTTCTCTTCGCGGAGCAATAATTCAAAGCAGCGTTCTGGCCCAGCAGCCTTTAAGGCGTCCCTGAGGGGAACTTGAACTACAATGCATTAGATCGAAGCAATGGGCGAATAAAACAGAGTCAAAACCTTATTTTCATGAACTATAGTTTCCGTAAGATTCAGCTTTCGATTGTTTTTTCGTCGAAATTATGTCGCATTGAATTAGATTTGCATTTTATCTCCAAAGAAATGTTGATTCAGTGTTCGCACATTCGGTATTTGGCTCACATTTTCAAACGAATTAAATACAAAAACTGAAGCTCCCTATACTCAATAACTACAATACATGTTCTTGTTGACACTGAATGTCAACGAGGAAAAATACTTGAGAAAAGAAGAATTTCAATAACTTTGTTTTCTTCCCATCGATTGACCTCAAGGGGAACAAAAGAAATACAAAGGCACCATGTTAGTGCGCCTGGAAGTTAAATTTTAATCATACATTGATAGCTATTTTAAACAGTCGGAGTATGGGTTATTGAAAGACAGCCAATTCTTGACAATTACTGAAAATCGTGTATCTAGCCAAATTACTGCCGTTGAAAATACCGACTTTCTCATGACAAGATCGCTCTGCAATCACACCAGCACTGTCTTTTTCATAAAATGCCATTCAGCGAATTTCAAAACTGAACCTCACCCGACAACCCTTCATTAGAGCTTGCAACTCCAGCAGCGCATGCAGCAAACAGAATGAGCCAGCGCGGAAATCTAAATCTTCGATGAAAAAATTCCCTGAAGCTGCGGACGAAAAACCCACCCGAGTTTCAGTTCAAAATACAAGACTTTAGTATGAGCTCCCGCGAACATGGTGGCCAGCCAGACCACCGCAGGTTTGGCCGCCTATAAATCAAAACCCTGTTCTAAATACGGCAAAATTTATTCAGCAGCGGCGCGGGTACAATGTGAGCATGAAATTAACTGTTTAATTTTAGGTTGTGGCAGCCGTATGTCTAGCAAAATTTTACAGCCACATCGCATGTCTGCGATTCCAACCTTGTTCCTCCCAAGGTCCTGAATTTGTCCGCACAATCTTGTGGTTTCTTTTTCCTGGGGGAAAATATTGAACTGAAGAAACGTTTGTTATCAATTCGCATGTCAGTAGAACATTAACATAGAATGCCCGTTTCCAGGACCCCTGTCGTTAGCGTAAGGCCCAACATTAATTGAGCCTCTGCCGACCGAACTATTCTGACGATAAGGTTGAATTTAATTTTCTGTGAAAAATGGATGGAGTCTTACGCACGCATGCAACAAGGCGGCATTTAGCTTGTTGCAAAGAACAAGCAGCATCCTTACCCTTATGAAAGTGGATTTTTAAATCCATATAGACGCCAGAGGGATTTCATTACAAGGCATTCACGATAACGATCCTTTATCGTGAATGACCTAAAAGACCATTCACAACACTCAATTTCACAGAAAATACTCATTGCGAACAATATTCTTGGCTTTTTTTTTCAATAAAGTCTTTTGAACGCCATTAAAGAGACCTTATCAACATGAAAAAGCGATTTAGAATTTGCAAGAGCTCTTATAAATAATTTCTATGAATTTCAATCCCAATTCATTGCTGCTTTTCTTCTGAGGGTGAAGCCTTATTTATATCACGGTTCACAACGTATTAGTCGGCGGCACTAGCGCAACGTGATTGGTTGGCATTTGAATGAGAATGGCAGGAGGTCGTATAGTGTGCTATGATTGGATTTGTACACTCAACGATAACTTTGGTAATCATTGAGTCCCATTATGGTTGGTATAGGATGCATGGTCACATACTGTACGTAATAATGGGCTAACAAGCCAAACGATACAGATACACATAGTAGTGCTGAAAGTTATATTCTTAACAGAAGATATCAGAAAACGGGTCCGATAACTAGATAAGTTTAAAAGTGACCTTGGATACCCAGTGTGGCTTTTTACCCGGAACGTCTATAATCATCTACAATTTTGATCGCCCAAGCCCATGCTCATTTTCGCCGCTCTTTGGTGAGACGGCGATAAGCTGTGACGGGCACCAGACTCAGAGGAGATGAAATAGTGAGGGGAACACCTAGATACAGTACACCATGTATATACAGAACGTAACGAAATTTAAATTCACCGATCTGATGAAGTGAGCAGTCTGATCGTCACTTCGTAGGACGCGTATGTCGCTTCAAAGATAAATGTCCAAATGTAAAGTCACTTCACACAGTGTCAATTTTGGCTTTGGATTTTATTACCTCCTGTGCACGCCCACATAAATGACTTCCCATCCCACCCGCTCTACATCGTTTAGTATAGGGTGGTTAAATTTGAAGGGCCGATGTTGATTTTGAATAAAACACAAATTAGGTTCATAATAAGCCTGAATAACTTAAACGCGTTGCTCGATTGTGTATCTTACCATGGTTCAAATTGAGTTAGTCTGAAATAGAGAAATATCAAATTAAATGCAGAAAAAAACTTGACGTTTAGGTGTGATTCACATTTAAAATCGGCCTTTGCAATTTAACCACCTTTCACTTATAGAGTCATCCTGTCCACTCCTCATCAAAATTAGAATGACGATGAAAGATTCAAATGCCAATGATTAAGTGGAATTCCTTCAAGCTTCCATTATTAATTAAGAACTTTTCGTCATTGAAATGAGTGAGTCGCCTAACCTCGCCTGGTTGTGATGCATTGTTTTCTTTCAAAGTGAATTTGCATAATTCATCCCATTTTCTTTAAAAAGCAGATGGAATTTTACCTCGACATTTTTCCGATATCGAGCCAGCCCAAGCTTCCGCACGGAAGATCGTCAGCAATACTCATTGTATTTACAAAAGACTCGGGCGATACAGGCAGAAGAGTTGGCAAATACGATGGATAATGCCGCCTTACTTGAGCAATGCCTGGAAAGCCAACTTTGTTCTGCAGTGGATATTCCTTTGTTGGACCGAATTTCACGTTTAAAATGCAGGGTGAAAATTTTAAAAATGATAACAAAGGTTTTCTGTGCTTTACCCTAAGCCAAATGCTGCCCACGTACCATAACTTTTGGCTTTGACGTCGTGCAGAACGGACGTGGTAGTCGCGCTGAACTGAGGAGTAAAGTGATCACATTGAAGCGAAAATTAAAATATTGACCGGTCCTTAATGTGGCGTGAAGCAACAAACCATGCAAAATCGGACGGTTATTTTAAGTGCCCTTAGACCAGCGTTTCTCAATTTTTTTACCCTTGCGTCCCATAACAAAGTAGGTTTAGTATGATGGTGTCTATATTACAATATTGGAATAACCAAGAATATATTGTTCGTGTTTAGTGATGTTACGTATGTGTGATTAAATAAAAATTCTATAGCGCTTTAGCTTGTCTCATTTGTTCTTGCGAAACCTAAGGGTTCCGCGGCACCCCAGTCAAGATACGCTGCCAAAGAGGTTCGGTTTGTCGAAAAGTTTGTGCAAATGCAAGCGCTTTTGATGATTCGGACTTGGAATTGGGCTTCGCTGTAATTGGGAGCAGACCCTATCGAGAGTTTTTTTTTTATTGGATCGAGTGTGATAGTGAGTGCGAGATAGGGTCATTCCATTAGATGGGGTGTGCGAGATAGGGTCATTCCATTAGATGGAGTGTGATGGGGGGTGCGAAATAGGGTCACTCCATTAGATGGAGTGTGATAGGGTGTGCAAGAAAACGTAAAATTTAAAAGGTAGCAGTGGTATTTTGCATGAGGTAAATGTGCCAGAAAAAAAGGAAATGTTTCAATGCAATCAAATGCAACAGGCAAGACCTGATTTTTATCATAAGTGCAATAAGTTATTTTCTCTCGTTAGCAGATGTTTAGCAGTAGAAATTGTGGTATTGGTAGAAAAGATTTGTTGCAGCGCTTTAGTAACTCTACTATCTCGCACCGGAAGAGAGGGGACTCTTTAGTATGGATTTCAGATTACATAGAATTCATGCGCAATGTGTGTTCCTGCAGAGGATCATACACGTATAGGAACAAGTTAAGAAGAAAGAGGAAGGAACGATAAAGCATAATTAGCAAATAACTCAAGAAAATTGAAAGGAGCAAAGTGAGTACGGAAGATAAAGTCCCGCCTCTAGGAACGCGAGTCCCCATAGCAAACGATGGACAAACACTAACTAACCTAACCCTATCGCCTATGCCCTATCCTATGCCCCATCAGAGGCACATGTTTGTTAAGTTTACTGCACAATAATCTTGAAGTAAGGGACAATTCTGGTAAGAAAATTCAATTTTGGCGTACATCTACTGCAGAATGGCACATGCAAATGAAGATTCGTAAAATAACTAACTAATAACTATAATAACTTTAAGAGTATTTAATTGTCATTATTTAAACGCCGTGGGGAATTGGCTCTGATGTTTTAATAAGCATTAGCTCGCCGCATGTTCTTCTTATTTTGAAGTCGTGCTTGAGATGCTTAATTGTGCATTTAAAAGAAGCTGTTCTGTACGACTAACACTTTTTAATAAATCAAACTTGAAACTTCAAGTTCTTCGCATTTTTTCATCTACAGGAAGATGTCCCTGCGAGTTTTTCATTGATTAGGAATAAGGGAACACTTTCATTTGGCCACTCGAGTAACTTAATTCCCTTTAAGGGACTTTTTGTTATTGGTCTGACAGCAATAAATGCGACAATAGTATTTATTAAGACCTGATGGAAAAATTTCAGTGAAAATTAATTCGGCCAACACAAACGCTCTTTCGTTCTGGAAACTGCAAAGTTGAAGAAATCGGCCTTTTTCGGCTGCCGACGTGGCTCTCTACTTGAAAAAAGAAGATGGACACTTCACTAATTAATAAAAGAAACAGCAAAACTCGTCGACATTCATGGAAAACATAAATGAGTACGTATTCAAATGAGCCGTCGACGACACTTCGTTCTCGGCCCAGTTTCAGACATGGAAAACCGATAGCCCGCTTCTGAGAACTTTTTGGCATCCAGCAGCTTCTTTTTTGGCATCGTCGGCGCTGCTGTAAATGCCGCTCGCGAAAAGTGCTCTCGAGAATGAGAGACGCCCGAAAGCTGTCTTGCAGTTGTCCATTATTGGACGTCCCTCAGGTGTAGCTTCGCGTAAATGGGTCGGAGGGACGTCTTCGTCGCAATGATGAGGGCCCGCCAGCATCGCGCTGCTCGGAGTCCTAACTTGAAACGAGAAATTTCGCGGTCGTGCAGAGCGCAGTGGTGAGGTGGTGTTGCCACTGCAGCCAAATCCGAAGGTTCGTAAACGAAAGCGACGTAATTAAGCACTATCGTGTCGATTTTCTGTGCATGAAATGATACTTTTAAGTGATGTTTCAACGGACGCTCGAGCGAAAAATGAACAAATTTCTCAATTGTGCCATGTTCAGATCGATGATGTATGTGTGTTTATGAACTGCTCTGGAGAAACATTTCGTAAGCCCTCCACGCACGGACATCACAAAGCCTTTTCTTAACCGGTGATAAATTTGAAAAAGTAATTTTCGTATGGCGCTCTCTGCAGCGTGAGAGCGAGTGTGCGGTGCATTACGTTCGTATCTGGAGAGGAATTATAACGCGCCAGGCAAACCTACCATCCATCCATCTCCAGGCGGGACATCGACCGTTTCTTGATCGAGCTCCAGAAGAAACTGTCCGGTAGAGTAATGAGGTCCCTGCACGACGATTTAGATTTTTTTTAGTTTAAAATGATGAGGCCTCCAGCATAATATCAAATTCGAGAGTGATGGCTCACAGTCGGTGCTGGAATGAACCTCCGTCTGTATCAGCCACTCGGAAAAAATATCCACACTTAACTGAACTTCTCGCAGAATAACGTAAAACTCTGTGCAGGATTACACATCCACACTGAACAGACAGGCTTCACCATTCTTCCACAACAAAATAAACAGTCCTAAAAATAAATCATAATCGAGTTAGTGGGAGCCTCTTAACGAGAAATTACTTCGCGAGTCCCTACGAAAAAGACCAATATTGAGTTTTGATTATAATTATTCCCGGACCACAGTAAGCACATACATCGGCATGGAACTAGGTAAGCATGCCCTCAAATGGACAAACAGGATTTGAGGCTCATCATGCCACGGCGGGGAATTAATGCACGGTCTGGAGGTATTACGGAGACTCGCTAATGGACGGAAGCTAATGAGTGGCTCATGAATTGCTGCGCCGAATGCAGGGCAAGATTAACGCCGAGACTGGACGGGTTGGCCCTTAGTGGAATGAGACTGCACTCTAAAGCGAAGCAACAGTTATTATATTGTTAATAACGACAACAATAACAAAAATACTAATGGCATTTTTTCTTATTGTTATCTACTCGAAATGCTATGTCAATCCACACACTAATCGAGACGCAAAATACAATCAGCAAATATTTTTGGGTGTTTACAGTTACGTTCATTTCTTGAGACAGTGTCTGCGAGCGAGACTTGAAAGCATTCCCCCTCCGAAGCATTCCCCTCTCCCCCAGGCCTGGGCTCGGCGGTCGCAAGTACGCCTGTTGTGCAACCGGGTCACGCACGCTGCAGGCAACAGAAGAAACTCGGAAGGTTTTCATGGCATTGGTCTCACATAAAAGAGACTGAGTGAGCCTATTGAGCAATAATCGTAGCGATACAATTGCTCTCTTATCGTGTCTACGAGAATTCCATGGTTTAACGGCGGGCTTTCAGAAAACTGATGACAAGTGCTATTATTTGAGCAACAGCTCCTTAGGAAAACAGGGCGACCAGTTGGTGAAGGTATCTGGAACGTCTGATGTGTGATTGTTTCGAAACATTTCAATGTTTAGTTCAAGTAAAAAGTCCTGTGTTTTAAATATTTTAATGTTTCGTTCAAGTAAAAAGTCCTGTGTTTTAAACATTTAACGTTTCGTTCAAGTGAGCAGTCCTGTGATTGTTCCTCGCCAGGAGGGGAGACCGTTTCCGAATGAAAGTTGTGAGAATTAACGAGAATACCTTCAAATCGTGAGATTTGGCGAGAATGACTTCTTATCGTAAGATTTGGCGAGAATGACTTCTTATCGTAAGATTTAGCGAGAATGGCTTCTTATCGTAAGATTTAGCGAGAATGACTTCTTATCGTAAGATTTAGCGAGAATGACTTCTTATCGTGAGATTTAGCGAGAATGATTTCATGCAACGAAGAGACAAATTAATACTTATCGACTTTAATTTATTTTTGAGACAGTCAAATTTCGTCGTAAAAGAACTCTTAAAGTATACCATTCACACAATCTGATCAACGTTCGCTCGTCATCGATGACAAACACTCGTCTGCAAAATAATTATGCAACTCGCATCCGAATTCTTGCAACAACCATATACGTTCAAACGTTGAAAATTAGACGTATTTTGCGATTACTTCTTTCCATTTTTTACAAATGCACAAGATTTCAAAAGCTTAGGATACGAGGTCAGCGTTCGAACTAAACAAAACGCTAACCAAATGCACTGACAACGATCCCTAGAGCCTGAAAAAGAAGACTCGTGACACTCGCGTGGGCCATTTTTCCCTAACGACTTTCATGTTTGAATTGCACAACTCGGTCATTTCAGGGGGCCAACATAATTTCATGGGGCGATGTAATTCCTTGAAATTCTCCTGAAAGGCGCAAGCCTCAATTCTGGCCGGGAGTGATTCTACAGCTTTACGGCAGCAAACTACTAGTAAAATTCACGCCTATTTCGCCGGTCTCATAACGGCCGCGTTCTCTGAAATTGCCTCCCGCAATTTTTTGGTGACTGCGATGTAAATGAGAATTTTGCCCGCGTCCGGGCACTCGCCGAATCTCGGATGGAATTTTGTGCCCAAGAAAGAAGGCTCGTCGAGGGCCCCCGTGAATTAAGTGGCTTCTAAAATGCGCACCCGGGAAATTATTAGGAGTTCCCGCTAGGTTTACTGGCGACTTGGCGGTCACATGATTAACGAGAAAGATTTTGCCCAAAACAGGCTCCCATCTATGAAGAAATTGAATAATTTGGGATGGATTCGCGGTCGGTGCTGCAACAGCCGTTCGAGTGCACCACTAACAACTTTCATTTCAAAGTTAGATCGGGTGTCGCAGCAAAGGAACCGTTACAGATCAAAGAAGTTGGATCCTTGATCTATAATCGAACCATAAAACTGTGATCATATTATATTTCGATTGCTTCCTTTTTTAGTATTGTTTGGTTGGAGCTTCACGCAGCGCCTGTTTGGATGCAACGCAGGTATTTGAAGCATAGCGGTGAAGAAAGTTTTCTATTTTTTGAGGGAAATATAACGGTTAACAGCATGTTTTTCTTCGTGATAACGTGACAATGAGTCAAAAAAAAATACTCAGTTCGTTAGTTCTGACATGTATGCCCTTACAAATTGCACGAATTTCACTTAAGTTTCATCCTAGTCTTTCGAAAATTCTGAAATCGAACTTCATCTGCACTGCCATCAAAAGGGTTCACCTTAGAAATAATGAACTTACGTAGTTCCCATGACTAAAGAACTGAAAAAACGGAAAACAGAAATAGCTGCACCAGAAATCGCGCGTTGTTGATTGAAATGAACTAAGAATATTGATGGACACTGAGACTAATTTCGCTGACGAGTGCGAAACAACGACCGTAGAACGAGTAGTGACGAAAGCAAATGCTTAAGCTATTTTACTAAAAAAAATCCTTGTTCATTCTTTAACCAAAATTACCTTCCCTCCGAATGTCGGAAGGAATGCCGCAAGGGAAACAAAATGATAATGCGCGAGTTAATACGCACTGAAAAACTGACCAATAATGGACTACAGTCACCATGCTGATTGTCCTTGGCGTTGGAAAATGCTCGAATCTTCGGAATATTCTTTGCGGAGGTCGAAAGCGCACCTTCGCAGAATCGGCCAAATTGCCATAACAACAAAAACGTGAGGTTTTTCAAAAACTCCGAGTTGTTCTTAAAAAATGCGAAAAGTTGCCGTGCTTGCAGTTCCTGTAGCACGATATCAAGGAAATGATCCGCGGGCAAGAAGTTGGTGGGGTTGGAAGAGATACTTTTATGCTACGGTTATTAGGAGTGTTAGAGATAGAGAGCCACTTACATTTTCTTGGAAGTTCTGGCACCGCCGTCATCGCTTGCAGCCAGGAGCAAAAATTTGCGAGGCGAGGCCGTTGCTTTCGTTGCGCGGCCGCTCTCGTGAAGGAACAATATTGGTTTAAGAATTTTACACAACCGCGTGTCGATTTGAAAATTGATGTGCCGTTATTAGAATGAAAGATTTGTAGACATCCACTGGGTAATTAACAAAAAACCCTGAGGATGTCTCCAAATCTTAACCTACAATAAGGATCCTGGGCGTCCCTTATTCTAATAAATAAAATGAAAGAGCAGCAATCGTAACCCCGATGCATTGAGGGTGGCGCTGTTGACTGTCTGGTTGAATGTGAATTACTTTGTAGTGGTGATGAGATGAGAGAAAAAAATGAATAGCGTAATAAACTTCTTGCGCACAAATTTACATTATATTAGTTGATAGCCTTGGCACAAAATTTCAAATTTCGGTTTGCTGAAAAGGAACATGAAATAAAAAACATGTCTTAAAAGTCTCGAAAACACGTGTTATTATCGATTCGTCACAACCAGTAATGCATTTCATTTGAAAATATCATAAAAAGTAGTACTACCATGTCTCATCATACCAATTGACCAATTCCGCCAGATATCCCGCTATATAATAATAGCCCCGAGTTGCTTAATCCATCCGCTCGTCTCACCGTCACGCTTTAAAAGTTTAGATGGGAGAAAATTTCCGGGATTGTATTCCTAATCTAATAGCGAAACTGTCCGAAAAGGCAGTCCGTATCAGTGATACTGCAAATAACAGTATTTCATGTCAGAGCGACCGTGAATAAGAGGACATCTCAAGAATTTGACATCATTTGTCCCGCCATTTTTGACGGGGCCCGTCTACTGGTCCGAGCAGAAAAGCCAGTTGAGTCTAACACGTGATACACTCTGGACCTAGAGTTGGGCTTAGGCCTTTCTGTATGTGGTTCAGGAAACTGTCACTGGTTTCCAGAGGTCTGCCACAATGTAGAGAGGCAAATTCCAAAACTATCACTATCTCTGAACTACCAGTAATAGTACGCTGAAATCAACTCTAGGTCCGAGGTACAACTGGATCCCCTGTACTGGGTGCTGAGGCGAACTGAATTTCACTTTAGACGGCACGAAACTTAATTAGAAACCGCTCGCAACATTGGTTTTGACGACAGTTATTACGTATTAACTGTGTGCCAAGCTCTATTGCAAGTTCAGTTTTTCAAAATATTTTCAGTATAAGATATAGTACCGAGGTGACCTTCAATGCACAGGAGGTTCTTACTAAAGCTGATATTCCTTTCAATATTCAAGACGATTGATGCCTTAGATACGAAGTTACATCAATTGATGTGGTATGTTTCATTTCTAATGCGTCACACGTTATTTCAGGCGTAAAAATTTGTCAAGGGAACGACGCTTCACAGCCGAGGAGAAGGTGCAGACTATCCGAGGCTCTGCAAATGGTGTTCCTGTAGCCGATATCGCCGCTGAAATCAGAAGAGACGCAAGAACATTAAAGTCGTATGTAAAGAACCCTAGAACCCCATTACCAAAGATAGTGAAGACCAAAGGAAAAGAAAAACTCAAGTCGGAGAGATATGCAAAAATTAAGCAAGCGGATAAAAAAACATCCTAGAGCGACCAGTGCTCCGGTACTGGAAAATTCCGAGCTTGGACCTGTTTTCATAATCACTCGGTGCGAGGTGCTCAAAGAGGTGGCCGCCAAGAATTTGAACAACCCCCCCACCCCTTCCCAAGCTAGACCATCCTAAACATTTCACCCGAGGAGAAGCGCCTAGTCTGAGCCAAAAACCACATGAGAGCAAACTTTTACAATTTCTTCTTTAGGAATAAGGCCGAAGCTACCTTGGATGGTCCCGATGGATGGCCAGAACGCGGATACTTTACGGAGTTCCTCGTCCCAGTCGCTTCTGGCGTCAACGAGGAGGTGGTCAGGTGATGTTTTAGGCAGAGATCATCCGTAACAAACTGGTAGGACAATTTCGAGATCACCAACAGACCTCATTCCGGGTTTCTGAATGAATATTTGTCCCATGATTACATGGTCAGACTACCTGACGCTTACACGCAGACGTCGGCTGATTTTTATCCAAGATCGTGTTCAGCCTACATCGTGTTCAGCCAGAGCTACCTTTTCATTCCTGAATAATCCGGCCATCAAAGGTGAACATCTCACGACTTGGCCTCCTTCTTCACCTGACCTAAGTTCCTTCGAACCACTCCGGTCTACCTTGAAACGAAAGGTTTGTGTGAGGGAGTGCCTAGTGTCCAACAAATGAGTGGGAGAATATCTGAAGTGTCGCTGGGTTCACCACAGCTGCTCTGATTAGTCACCCATGAGCAAAAGACTATTTTATGTGATATCCAAACATGGAAATTAAATTTACAAATGATGTAATCCCTGTTGTATTAGTACATTTTGCTGTCATGTATTTTTTTTATATAGCTTTCCATTATGTTTCCACAAATACATTGCATTTCGTTATATACTAGATAATGAAGTATAATTCATTAATGAATGTAACTTTACACATGCTGCATTAACCGTCTGGAAAATTGATGGACATATTACCCTGAGTCAGAACCTTTTTTACAATAAAGCACTGTTCGACACTGCATTTTATACTGAAAAGATTTTGGACAACCGAGCTTGCAATAAATTGTGGGACTCTGTATAGAAGCCCCACAGCTTCGTGTCACACTAGGGATTTAACCTGTTCTGCAGGGAGTTAACCTGTCATACCAACCATTAACAGCACGACGTACGCAGCTATCAACAGCACGACGTACGCAGCTATCAACAACACGACGCACGCAGCTATCAACAACACGACGTACGCAGCCATTAACAGCGCGACGTACGCAGCCATCAACAACACGACGTACGCAGCCATTAACAGCAAGACGTGCTCAAGCACTCGAAATTTTAGCGGCGAAAATTCTTTATCGTTGCACCATCTCCGGGCTCAGAGCCTGTTATACAAACTTATGCCTGCAGTATGGCTCGTTCCACTGTACTTTTTGGCCCATCCAGACTCGGCGTTTCAAGCAAATTGTACACCAATGCATGCAGGGCGGACGAACGCCTCTTTTCATTAGGAAAAGTTTCGAAATTGTCCTAATACTCGGAGCAGCTGAAACTCGGCGTCCGCCTATCAGAGCTTTGCTGGCGCGCACGCTGTCCTAGTGACCGTAATGTAAGAGGCTCGTTGTGTTCCTATCTGCTTTAAACTCTTTGCCGTAGAAGGCAAAGCCCTCGCATCGAAATTGTGAAGTCAAAAGCCGCTAATGCGCACTGCATTCGCATTCTTGACGCACCACATCCTGTTTGGGAGCGCGCACGTATCTGGTTTACAAAAATTTCGCGTCAGCAAAATGTGAAGCCGATTAATTTATAAACCAACGTTTCGGCTTCTCACTTGAGACGCTAAAATAAATGTCAGCACTATTTTGTGAAAAAATACGAACGCCATGAGGGCGGTAGGAATCTTGCCGGAATAAAAATCTCGTACAGTCGGACTTCTCATCAACGAACTTAGCAGACAGATTAATCTTTCACGTGAACATCCCACATGGGACCATTCTGCACTGTCGAATACCTTTGCCAATGCAATACTTATTCCTCTGCATCCGACATCCCGTAATGCACGGCGTCTGTAGATGAGGGAGATTTTCCAGTTTTCTGTCATTTTCATTCAAGCTTTTGGAAAAGCCAATTCAGCACTAACTTTAAATTCGATGGAATATTCACGCTGACGTTGCGTACATTTTCAATTGATTGGGGATTTTGGACACAAACGTCACAAGAATACTACGCGCTACCTACGTACGTGTGACAAAATAAGGAATTATCGACTTCGTTTCGCAATGAACCAAAAACTTAGGCTAGAAAACCTCAAAACTTGACGAGCAAACTTGTAACTTTAGGCAAACTTTGAGCAAACTTTAGCCGGGCAGAAAACTCCCACCTAAACAACACACAAATCGAGTGTCACCAAAACACACGTCAAGCTCGGCCAGCACGTCGAAAGACAAACACGGTCGTGAAGGGGTTCTGTAGTTCCGTTCCTTGAAGCGGATTAGTTCACAAGAAAGGACCGTGAGAGTGATCTCTAGGACAGACAGGAATTTCACAACAAAGCTCTGTTTCAGAACATACATCACAGCAGGCGTGACTTTGGCCACATGGGATAGGCGTGACATGAGTGTTAAGGGAATCTTGATTAGCTTAGAAGTTAGGCTGGAGCGCTAAGTGGAGTAGATCTTGGCACAATTAGAGAGAGTTTAGCAAATAAGAAAGTAGAGGACCGCGCTAGGGAGCGTCGCTCTAAGTCAGAGAACTTTGCGTTAAAATTAGCAGAATGAAGTGAATTTGCATCGCGAGCGGGTCCTGAAGCCTAAGCTCCAGCCTTAACGGGCGACAGCCCAGTTCTGGGCTGGCACCTACATTCAAGTGCAGCATTACGCAAACAAGAGATTTGAGTGAGCAAGTTACGTGAAGAAAAACGGATCGAATTGGCTTCGAAACGAAGAGGCAGTTGCAGACTTGCTATTAATTTGCAACTCACTGCATGTTACCTTACCCTGCGGCAGAAAATTTCCGTAGCATTGCTTCGTCGTTACGTGCCGCTCATTTTAGCTCACCGTCCCTCTACAACTTCCATTTCGGACACCCTATGGAGGAAGTGTTAGTGTTGCCATGGAGTTAATCTTCCAGATCATCGCAGCAATTAACGGTTTGTAAATTTTCAAAACCTTGTTACGTTAATATTAAAGAGCCATGGAGCATCGTCGAAATCAACGAAGGACCGCCTCGAGGAGGCCAAATCGAAAGCATCGAACTTGAGCGAGTATTACAAGCACTCTCGCATTGTGCCCGAATTTCACCCCGGATATGCCGTCAGACTAAAGTCATACAACCGCGCAGCAGCTACGTTGGATTGTCGCTAGCGTACAACCATCGTGTCTCAACACAAGTACCTATTGTCACCACCCTGATAAGGAGGATATTAAGCACTGCAGGTCAATTAACATGTGGGAATTTAATACACGCAGGATTGAAAACCATATAGGTAGGCATGATATTCATACGAACATGTACGGAGCTCATACCAAGTACAACACGGAGTCGTGCGCACTTCGTACAGGCGCACGTGATCCAGCTTTAGTTGTTGACCGTACAGACTAAATTAACAGAAGGGCACGCCAGCTGAATGAACCTTTTAATGAATTAATACAAGGACGCGCGTAACATACCCCAAATTAACAAAAGCTCCCACCATATTATACAAGTGCGTACTGAATAATACAAGTGCCCACCAGATCCATACAAGTGCACACCAAATCAATACAAGTGCACACTAAATCAATACAAGTGCACACCAAATCAATACAAGTGCACACCAAATCAATACAAGTGCACAGCAAATGAATACAAATGGGCACTAAATTATTACAAATGTGCACTAAATTAGTATAAATGGGTACTAGATTAGTAGAAATGTGCCCTAAATTAGTACAAATAGGCACTAATTTAGAACAAATGGCCGCTAAATTAGTACAGAGTCGAATCATTTCATGTCTGCACTATACTGCACCAACGCAAGATTGCTGTCCAGCTGCCAACACGCGTCGCTAGAGATCGGCTACGACTGACGTGCATGAAAATATGCAATCTATATCCACGTACACAGCGGCGGCTGACTATCGAGGATACCGAATAATATACATAATAATATGCACAATAATACGATGAAATAGACAATCTCAAGTTCACGTACACCCTGACGCCAGCCCATCAATAATAGTCCAGCGCAGCAGCGCACATTCCAACAAAACGCTGAGAAATAACGGCCCTGTGCTACAACGGATTCCCACCCGCCTCATTAACGCGACGGTGCGACTGCACCCTCGCGAGAAAACGCGTTCAAGTTAATTAGTACGGACTCTAATTAAGGCAGGAATAATTAGGCCCCTCCCTCTCCTTTCCCCTCTCATCAGCCATGTTTGAAACAAAGGGCGCCTCAGTCGTCAGCTTCATATACCAGCAGCAGCTCCGTGGTGGCGAGTCCCTCAGCCAGCGGGCCAATCAGAAATGCGTGTAGGACGGTGGAGAGCCAATCAGAGGTGCGTGTGCTACACCACTCATTACAGCTGCAGTCGTTCACCACTCATTTCAGCTGCTGTGGTTCACAACTCATTTCAGCCGCAGTCGTTCACAACTCATTTCAGCCGCAGTCGTTCACAACTCATTTCAGCCGCAGTCGTTCACAACTCATTTCAGCTGCAGTCGTTCACCACTCATTTCAGCTGCAGTCGTTCACCACTCATTTCAGCTGCAGACGTTCACCACTCATTTCAGCTGCATGCACCACTCATTGCAGTTACACCAGTTCACCTCGCATCAAATCCTCAGTTGATTTTGCATCTCGCTATCGCATCATTCCTGGGCATCACGTCCTTTTGTGCTCCAGGTCATCACACAGCATCACCATTTTATTGTACTGTACTACCCCGTGCATCACTACTCGCATGTCACATCATTGCACCACACTACACCACACTGCGCCACACTGCACCCCGCACCACACAAAGCAACACAACACCGCATATCACCACGCATCACCTCAGTCACCATACCACACAATACCGCACATCACCCCTATCACCACACAACACCGCACATCACCACACCACATCGCACATCACTACGATCACCACACAACACCACACCACACATCACCACAATCACCACACAACACAACATGACACATCACCACAATCACCACAGAACACAACACGACACATCACCACAATCACCACACAACACCACACATCATTACAATCACCACACAACACCACACCGCACATCACAATCTCCACACAACACAACACCGCACATCACCACACTACATCGCACATCACCAAACCACATTGCACATCACAATCACCACACAACACAACACCGCACATCACCACAATCACCACACATCACAATCACCACACAACACAGCGCCCCACAGCCCGGCCTAATGAGTAGCGACACCAGAGGCCCCAGGAACACTACAGCCGCCACTCGTGCTGGCCTCCCAGCTCCCCATTAGGGGCCGGCTCCACACGCCACTCTGCCGACCCTCTCACCTCCTCTGTACTCGTGTTGCGCTGAGATATTTCAGCTAACTCTACATACGTACATTATTATTATTTTGGGTCTTTGAATAAAAAGCTTATGTTCTTTTACGTATTTATTACAACTGACCCTCGCATATAGCGCTGGATCAGTTCAGCTAACAACCGCTTTATCTTCTTATTTGTTTCTTATATCAAGTTATATTTGCTTCTTAAGACACAAATATTTTCTAGGCTTTGATCCTCGCTCTAAGTCGTAGCACTTTTCACAGGGACTCCTGCAGAGCAGTTGTTCACAAAAACCCATAAAGCGCTTTATGAGAAGGACGAATGTAGAGCGATTGTTTGTTGGAACCGATCTAGCGCTCGGAGCAGAGGATGACTGCATCAATAACTTGATATCGTTGGATTACAAGTCGGCTTCCGTTTCGTCTTTTTCCCAAGAGTATCGGTGGCCCACATGCAGGTAGTCACAAATTGTTCGTCCGTTGTCGTTCTTTGTCTTTCTTCTTTCAGTCATTACGTTTACTTTTGTTTAGTATATTATTAGTTTAAAGTTCCAGACCACAAAGAATGTAGCCTAAAGAAAGCGAAAAAAAGACCATTTAGTAAGAAATTTTGAAACCGACAACATTCCCTGCGCATACAAACAGCAAATTGAGAAAGAAGAGGAAGAAAAGATAAAAAATAATCAGCGAAGAAGGCATGAAAATGGAAAGCAGCAAAGATAGAAGTCCCGAAGGCTTGTCTATAGCTAAGGTTACTTTTAATCATTTTATCATTTTCCAGTTTGCTGCTTGGCAGTGTGATGATTTAAATTTACTAAATGCCTTCGCATATTTCACTGGACAAGGGACGCTCCATCCCAGCAAACAGCGTCAAAAGTTCTCGATTTCCACGTTGATTGAACCTATTTTTTTCAATTGTTTCCTCATTGCTCTCGACATCAATCTTCAGAACCTTGAACCAATCAATGAAGGGAAGCGTCGTAAACCTGTAAAACTTTAAGAAATTATTCGTCTTATTGCCGCGCAGATGGGGAACGAACTTCTCATATCCGAGGGGAAATTACCAGAGGGAACGATCACCTGTATGGCAACACTGCCGATGGGAAAATCATGAGTGTCGATCACAGGAAATTTGGAAAACCTTAGAGGTCGAAAGCTGATGAAGTACAACATAGAGAATCCGTTTTTTAAAAGAAATCATAACACCAAGAACGATGTTCATGTATTAAAAATAACCTCATATTTATTATTTTCCCACTTAAACTTAGAAATTTTTACTAAATTGCTCTCCGCGAATAACATTCAGTTCTCGGTAACTTTCAGCCATACAAAGCTCACCGGACAACAAATCAGTCACCTGTGGTTTTTTGATCTCTAGTTATTTACTAAGTTCATCAACAGGTTTTCAAAGCTGTGACCGAAGTTTAGGTTATATGCAAGTACTGAACAGGTTCCAGTCTTCATTCAGAGCTGGCAAGGTTACTCGTTAATTAGTTACTCGGCAACGACGGGACGAAAGCAAGACGTTTTGGATTGGCAAAAAGTGGCTATTGCATTTGGTTGGGCTAAGGGACACCCAGAGATTGAAGTAGCGGAATCTGCTGGTGTTCTATGCCGCACTGTTATGCGAGTCTACGAACAATGAGAACAACCAGGTACATGCGGCAATCCAAGGCAAATTCTGGTCGAAAGAAAATTCTAGCCGATAGGGACCGCCGCTGTGTGTCCCAAATTGTCGAACATAATCGTTTAACATCAAGGATAGAGCTACTGCGAAACCTCAATGATGGCCGTTATTCTGCTGTTTCTGAGCCAATTCTCCGTTCTTCGTATGGAACTCAGAGCAATGGGTGCTTGGAGCAGAGTGGCTAAACGGCCGATGTTAACTTCTGCCCTCATGACCACTCGTTCGAACTGGGCCAAAGCACACGCACTTTGGACTGTAGATGAGTGGAGAAGTGTCATGTTGTTAGATGAATCACGAATCTGTCTCTATAGCAATGATGTCTTCCGTCATGTTCATTAAAGAATTCATGAAATTCTCAACGAAGCCTGTGTGCAAGGGGTGGCACAAGAAGGAGGAGCGTCTGTCATGTTCTGGGGCGGCTGTTTCAACTACACAGAAGCGAGTCCTTTAATTGAGGAATCCCTCAAACTGAACCAACATGACTACATTGATCTGCTAGATAACCAAGTTTTGCTATTTTTAGAATATCTGAATGACGAAAGGCATATGGTTTTACCTATCTTCAGGATAACCGTCAGACACATCGGACTAGAACTGTCATTAATTGACACGACAGTCACTCATGATAAGTCAGGTATTTAGATTCGCCCTCGAAGTCCTCAGACATAAACCCAAAAGAAAATTTGTAACACCACCTAGAACGACAGGTTAGACGTCGAGAATGTCGTCCACGTACTGTGGCAGCAGTACGAGATCAGTTGATGCAAAAGGGGCTTAAAATCGACCAAGTGTACATTATGATACTTGTAAACTCAACGCCGCGCAGAATTGTAGCTATTATATGTACTCGCGGAGGTTCTACGCCGTATTTGTAGCAGGTGACTAATTTTTCGTCCGAGGAGCTTAAAATCAATTTTTCAGCCTTCATCTAGTTATAAAATACTATCAGAGAACTTCTCAGTTCTTCCTTCATTGTCCCATCCAGTTCAAGGAATACATTAATTCTCCACATTTTGGCAGTCCTCGATCAACTCGTGACTCCACACGTGAATTCCTCTTCCATCTCACCGTGTCGTATGAGGTTCATGAGTCCAATCTCTCCAGAAAATTAGCGTCAATACCAAATAAGAGACTGCCAGTGACTGATGCAGCTAATATGCAGTCCTGCACTAAACTGAGTACAAACATTTATCAATAATTTAGGCATTCATTTTTTTTAGAATGCAGGCCGCATCGAAAGAACAGTCTCGTTTCCATAGTTTTCTCATTCGTGAATGATGCATCAATCAATGGGTTCATTGACGCAGAATGTCCCTAGCAAAATAAGAATGTGCAAAATGTGTACTGAGCCAAATTTGTAACCTTTACTTTTCAACGAGTTCGTTTATAAACCAGGTCATGCTATGTTCCCTTTATGTCATAACATGTCGTCGCATTCTAAAATTCGTCCGATCAATGGAAGCTTTCTGCAAGTGACGTTGCACTTTAAATGTTGATTTTGATGTGCGATTTATCAAGACTCGTCACAACCCAGAGCGATTTTTTTTTCCACGGCTATATGCTGAATATTTTAGCAACGTGCTTCATCACAAAAAAAACGTACGCCTATTTATCACACCTGACTTTGCACTTATCCTGTTTTATCGTTTTTAATGAGTGCGTCTTTGAACTTTACCGTCCAACTACACGTGGCAAAATGACATTCATTAAACGACGAAGTTATGGCAAACTTATTTCATTTACTATTACAAACATTCGATTCATCACAGGTGCCATGGACACCTGTATGAAATTTCTAGCACAAATTCAATGAAAATTGTTTTATCAGTGAATAACACAGCCTTACTGCATTTACTACAGCATTTACTTGGCGAAATCTATATCTATGCACACAGAGTAGTTAGCTTACATCAACACATATGTACCGAAAACCCCGTTCATTTTGGCCGAACCTGAACTCGGTGGGGTTAATATTGGAAGACAAAATACATTCCCTGATTATACTACATACACTTCGATCAGAATCCGATGATATAAAATGCATTCTTCAGAGTGAACAGTTCCGTAATAGACTCTTTTTCGGTGCACGCAAGTTGCACAGTCAGCGCTACTTAGCGGGCTGACGTCCATTTAATTTAAAAATGCACGCACTTCCGAGCAGCAAAGGTCACATGAACTCACGAATATTACAGATTTATGCTAATGGAAGACCGCGAGGTCAAATCGACCAATCTGCAGATGAAATGAATGTGAAACTTTACTGCTCAGTGAATCGTAATTATTAATTTACTTTCCTGGGAACAGGATTTTTCACAGCTGCTAATGAAAAGTTAATGTCGAAACGCGATAACATTTTGCCCGGAATACAAAAAAGCAATAAGGGGGAAGTACAGCAGAATAATTAATTACGGCCCTTCGAAGATGAAAGGTAAAATTCTGCATAAACTTTCCAGAAATGAACATATCCAGTCCCGCATTTGAATTGATACAATAATATAAAACGAACGTTTCTCATACGACCCACTAAATTAGGGTGAATATCTGTCGGCGAATTGATGCACGAGCGGCAGCGCCATCTGTTGTATTTCACGGCTACGAACTGACGCCAAAAACTGTTGCCCCGCTGCTCACCAGACGGTCATGTCTTCAAAACGACAAGGCTGCAGGTTTTGCCTTTCATGTCACTTCCATAGAAGACAATAGCAGAATCGAGAGACTGTCTCTTGTCAGTTTCACATTATTTTGGAAGTTTTTAGAGTAGATCTGTGTTCTATACTAGTAAAAGTAACGAAAAATCTTCACGGTCTTTTACAGTCAATACAGCAGGAGTCATAACATGAATCGTCGAAAATATTCATACACGCGGGAAACGGTTTGTCATTGGCCCAGAAGCTATTTCATTTAGCTTCAAAATACCCGACCAATTTTCTGTGATGTAGTAACTATTATAATGTCTCATAACATTTCTGTTACAAAGTCGCCAAAAATTGACAAGAAAACTATTTATCATTCCATGTACGCACGTCCACGTTAGCAACTTTACCAATAACATGAGCACACGCCTGCAACTTCGCTGCCATACAGCTCTATTTCTTTAATTGTGCATTATGTTTGGTTATCTTTGATACGTAACGAGATACTGTAAACGAAAACATAATCATTCCACGATGTAAAACAAAGGCTTAATGTGATATTCTGTGAAATAGGATATAAATTTCCGTGTCAAAGTCTTCTGTATGAGTAGAATTTACGTTCTCCAGAACATTTGGCACGAAACTGAATCCTGTCCATCTTTTTCACTCATCAAAATGAAATCAGCAGACGATACTACCTATTTACTGCATCTGTCATCAGGACACGAATTCTCATCATTCAAAATTAAACAGAAGTGAGTTCCGTTTTCTTTCACAGTTTCTCGGTAAAAAGTTTTACATCAATTCAGTAGTCTCCCATAGAAAGCACTAGATCGTTTCCAGCAAGCAGCCGCTCTATAGTCGTCCCCAGCATAGAGCACGAGATCGAGATTGGTTCTAGCAAACAACCGCTCTCCAGTCGTCCCAGCATAGAGCGCTAGATCGGTTCTAGCAAACAACCGCTCTGCAGTCGTCCTCTTCATGGAGCGGTATCAATTAGAGCGAGCGTCACATTGCATGGATAATATTTCTCACGAGCGAACAAAACGTGCTATAAAAAACAAATAAAAAGATAGTGGGATTGTTTGTTGGAACCGAAATAGCCCTCTACGTGGGAGGTAACTGCACTTTACTTCACACCAGTGATGGGCCACGTCAGCTGGAAACCGTTGAACTAACGGCTCTGGCAATCATCGTGAACAGAGACAAAGGTAGCTCCTACCCAAAAATAACGAGGAATCACGGCTGCATGGAAGCACGCCGCCATGAGGCAGGGACCTAACGACAACCAAGCGCAGGTGCAAACGACGGAGCGCGCTAGTGTGAGGGCTACAAGACGCTACAGAATCCCTGTGAATTCAAGTTTCCTCCAGCAAACCTGCACGCCTGATATCAGACTCAAGTCTTGCCGAATAAGTTGGAACAGAGAGATAACTTGTAACTAAGATAGTAAGTTGGGCTTGGCCATAACAAGGTGATAGCAAGTTGAGATGCTCTGCGAGACTGGCTAGAGTTTGCGGGCTGCCTCTCTCGCCTCGAAGTCTTCGTTGTCGAGAAGGCGGCTGGCTTCGTCACGGGGTTTTAGGCCTTCGGTAAAATACAACAAAGGCGGAAAATGAGCCGAGCATTCCCGTGAAATTTTCTTGAAAAATGTACTCGAATAAGTTTTGAGAGGTCTTCGCCTCATCATTTAAGGATGAATGAAAAAATAACTTACGAAGAGTGAATAAATAGCTCTAAATATCTTGGTTCCTGTAAGAAATTTCCCGTAAGAAATTGAAATAAATTCAACGTTTTTTCTTAAATATTTTGTAATTGAGAAACGTAGGAAAATATTTTTACTTTAAGAAATGCCAAGATGTATGAGAAACATCTCTCAATTATGAACGAGCTGCTCTAAATTTCTTGTTCCTTGTGAGAAATTTGAAAAGTCGTTCAGCGTCAAAACAGCAGCAAAATGTGGCGGATGTTCTTAGTTTTCTTGCGGAAAAAACTGATAGAATTTCATTTGTTGGCTCAAATTCGAGCTAAAAAACACCGGCAAGCGAACAGCAAACGCTGAGGTGCAGAGTCAAGTAGCAACTGCTGGAGGGGAAGGGACGTTATCGTCTTGCGTTCACTGACCTCGTAAAGACATTACACTGCGAGTCTTAATAACGAGGAACTCTGAATTCTAAAGGCAAAATTGGTTCAAAGCAGAATTACCTTATGAGCCAACAGCACAAGAGCGCATTTTTTAAACATCATCAAAAAATTCATGAATCGTGTGAAGGATTGTCATACGACTTGAACAATGATGGGCGTTAAACTTTTCCAATACCGAATAAAACCCAAGCAATTTTACGACATGGGAATTTCCCTTTTTTCTCTAGTCATGGCCGGAAAAGTTGAGACTTTAAATAAATATCCAATTCTTACGCTTCAGATATAACACCGCCAAAAGTTCAACGTTCTGTGACCGTCGCTCTCCTAAAAAAGGATTTAACATGCAAAGAGGCAGTAAAAAGAAATTGGCGTCAAGGGCGATTGTCCATAGAGCCCGAAAGCGCGTAAAACAAGAAGTTCCTGTACAACTAACACGTGCCCTTTCGAGTTCATGGCAATTTTTTGGCCAAAATTTCAATGTACCTGCTCGTTTCGACGAAAATCAACCCCATACACGAAGTGTATCTGGATGCTTCCCTGGGGCCAAGAAACAAGCTTCGCAATAGCTACAAACCTTCCCCTCTTGCTTCTCAGGACAAGATTCTGCGAATGGGTGAAAGGGAATCTCATTAGAAAAAATTACTTAATTCCAATCTTCAGTAGACATATTCAATGTTTTTTTACAAAAGAGCATTTTATCGTGAATATGCTTTTAGACAGCAGGGGCTTCTTCATCGCTTTTCTGGGCTGAAAGCTCTTTTCAAAAAGTCTTCGTTTCACCGTGCGAGACGAGGCGATCTCTTCAGCTTTTTTCTATTCCTCGACCAGCGCAGACTCGTGGCCGCACGATCCTGCAGGTGTGACCTAGCTATGATAAAATCCGTTGTTGGCGCTCGGTGGATACTTTTGGATGTCCAGGCAACGCGGTCACTCAAAAATTCCCGAGATCTTTCATCCTCCAACGGCTTTTAAATTCTACGAACAGCTAGTTGTCCATAGTGTCAGTTTATACTTTCTCTTTGCACGTTAAGCCCTCTTTTATGGGAGTAACAATCACAGGTATTGTAAACAGTCCTTTAGTTATTTGCTGGGTGTGGATGGATATGAAGGCATTGAATGTAATCAAGAGCATTGTCATTAAAACATAAACATCATTGTCTATTTAAACAAAATTGCGCAGAGAAGTCCTTACTGATTTGTAAGTATGTAACACCAAAGCTGCGACTTATTTCAATCGGTTACTATCGAAGATATCTTCTGTATGTACAATAAAAAAATGGAAAGATTGGCAAAACGTTCTCTTGCAGCCCAAGGAAAACCAAGGTAACAAATTATTCGATCAAAAGAAACTTTCACGTTCGTATACAAGGCTTTTTTGATTACCTCATTCTTAATGAATGATTATACTGTAGATCGTCCTGTGGCAGGCCGACTGACAAACTTGTTTCGCCCTTCAAGGGCTGCACTAAACTTTGGCTGCACGCAACTTGAGACATGAAAGGGCGACTGGTCAACATTGGAAGTCCTCAAACGAATTCGTGCTCGAATTAACCCATTCTTTTGGCACCGTTTCTTCCGCTCTCCCAGCTTCATCCTGTTACTCGCACTAATTCCGAGAAACCAAAACACACACACACACACACACTTGCCGATCATAGAACTGAATTTTATGCGGTACGTAACGAGGAGAAAATGTAAACCTCATCCACTATTTTCGATGCATGACGCGTAATTTAAATTTTTATTATAGTTACTGAATGTGGCGAACTTGCTGAGCGGGCTGTATTCCAACTTTTCCGCGCTATTCAAAGCAGTTGCATCTAAGAGATCTTATGGCTGAAGTTGAGTTTAAAACTTCTCACAAAGGCTGCAAAAAAAGCGTTGATAAAAAACTGCTTTGCCAGTGCTCGTGCATATGTTTTTCTTTTGTGCCTTAGGGTCCTGAGAACAGGAAAAGTTTTCAAAGTAAGTTTTAATTCCATATTTGAGTTGCAGCGGCCACGTCGGATACAGAATTCCGGCTAGCAGGGAGTAAGTTTGAAAGGCGCAATCTCGAGCCAGAGCGGGGAGCATCTGAGTTCTTTTGGTCCCTCTGGCGGTAATAAAAAGAAGTTCCTGCGTTCCTTCACACATTATGATTTAATATGAATGACAAAGTTTTTGAAATTGCTTCATCTGCTAGTTGATATAGCCCATCAGAACTTCTGTTGATGTTACGTCTTAGAACTGTATTTTTAGTTTTTATGAATTTTAAGCGACCTTTTTTAAGGAAAAGTTGTTTCCATTTATACTTGAAAAAATGAATACGAATCTTAGCCCGCCAACAAGGCACCCATATTTAACTTCAACAGAAAAGTCAAAAGAACACTTATCACGTTGTGCTGTATAAAACATATTTAAGAGTAGACAATTTTACAAGAGACGCAAGATACATTGATCATTTGCAAGAATAAAATTAGGTGACAGTCTAATTAACGAACGTAAATTCAGGGCTGTGTAGCGTTTGTATCTCGATTATGAAGTCATCAAGCCAAGAAATTCTAATGAAAACCTAAGCTGGACCACCGTATCTCCAATGGCGGCGCTTAGACGACATTAATCTTGCAATTTCGAGAACTCTACGGCACAGCGTACGCCCCTAATGGCTGCCACCACGCAACCTCCAGTTTTATTCGACCCTATAAAGTGTTGCTTAATGTGGAAAAAGAAGGAGTTAGTTCGCTAAAGCCACAGGCAGTGGATAAATATATAGAAAGTGCTCGGAATAAAGTCGACAAAAACAAATGAAAATAATGTTTACGAAGGGTTAGGGACGAAATTATCATTTTGCTTGTTCAACCACCGAAGAAATTCACATAAAAACTTATTTATAGGAACTTAAAGCGATCGATTAGATCTCTTGACTATTCAAATAGGACACCAATGATAAGAAAACTACAAAAAATTATGAAGTTTGCGACTCTAAAGTGATGGAAGAAAATTTGCTAGGAAAATAAATTCCAGACTTTGTGATCTTAGAGTGAAGTCCATCTCCGTGCGTTGCATAAAAGCCAAACAGCATCAGTGTGCCATGAAAAATCTAAGTCAAAAAATGTCTGCTTCAATTCTTTCCAACGGGAATGGTGCCTATGCGCACCCATCAAAACTTGCCAGTTCCAATTCCGGGTCCAAAGTGTCTGAGGAAAAAGAATCTATGTTTCATATAGAAGTGGCAATTCGGAATTTTAAATTTCAAGTTTCTTTTGGGATGAATATTTATTAGACACCGAGCTTTCGCACGACGTCACGTCGTTCTTCATTCAGGGCACATGATGAGTGCCAATGCACCAATGTGAAGGCTTCAACAATAGTCCCATTGCACATGGTTAGTTTGTTAGTTACGGCCACGGTTGTTAGTTAGTTACAGCCCCGGATTAAAGCCTTTCAGTATGGACTACAAAAAAACGGGGAATATATGCATGCAGAGTGTTCCCACACAGGATCCCCTGCGCATAAGAACAACAAATTAAGAATGAAAAGGAAGAAAAGACACAGAAGAGATAGCGAAGAAAGCGGGAAGTTTGAAAACAACAAAGTAGGCATGAAAGAAAGAAGTCCCGAACGCGTTGCTAAAGCTGAGGTGATCTAACCGTGTCCCCCTGGGAACGTCAGCCCCGTAGCATAAGATGGGCCCACCTTACTAACTTTATTGTCTACGGCTCATTGTGTGCCCCACGGTGGGTTGATAACACGTGTACTCTTTTTATTACGTGAAGGACCTATGACAGGGATGGCTCTATTTACTAAGGCCTGTTTTGCGTATTTTGTGAATGTTTTGGCTTAAATAGCAACGCATTAAACATATTAGAACGTCGAAACCTGAAACATATTGGATGTTCTTCATTTTCAGTCCAGCTGAATTTTGAACGGCTACTTCGACAAATGAGTAACAAAATTGACCACTTCGACTTATTTGGAAGACAGCTCAACGCGCTCTAGAACCCCACAGTTTAGAATGAAAACGACTGAGAAGGACAAAGTTCTTCTCGCTCTCATCATTTTTCTCAATTAAAAATAAACGAAATATTCGTTTAGTCCATTCAGCCACAAATACATTGTAGGACATGCAAGTTAAGAAAGCAGACAACGTGCTTGCAAGCGCCTCGTGAAATGCGGTGAATTCATTTCAGTCCAGCTTTTAGACATCGCAAAGGACAGGTCAGCCTACGTTACGTGTTCGACGAAACTACGTAAATATCAATCGATTTTACTTCGAGGCAAACACACATAAAAACTAAGAAGACCGAGTTCCCTTCAGGATTTTGTTGGCTCGACCTAATTGAATTGTCCA
Source organism: Orchestia grillus (assembly GCA_014899125.1). Taxonomy (NCBI): domain Eukaryota; kingdom Metazoa; phylum Arthropoda; class Malacostraca; order Amphipoda; family Talitridae; genus Orchestia; species Orchestia grillus. Next base: position 17,280 of record VOMN01005046.1, on the reverse strand, counting down.
GGTTTTAGAGAGTTCTTCCTTTTTTCTCGGCTGGGTTTGATGGGCCAAATTCCTCGGGCTCAGGTTGCAAGGGAGTCGCATTTGCCGGAACATTTCCTGAAATTACCAACCGTAAACAAGAATTCCCAGTCTTTACAGAGTTACCCGATTCGATTCCAAAGTGAGACGAGCCGTTTTTAGCACCCCTAATGACCTGTATTTCGATAGAAACCTTTGCTTCCAAAGGACTCATTTTGGCCAAGACTCTGCAGAGCACGGACCCTAACGCGTAGTACAGTTGTGTGCCAGGAGTCTGTATTTCGTGGAAGAAATTCTTTGGCAGCCATTTCTCACGGGTACTTGACAGCGTGAGTGATGACACGAAGCTCACAGTCCTAGTTCCCGAGGTATACGTTTCCCTTTACTTTTTCACGTCACTGATATCAATAGAGCTCGCGTACAAGACAAACTGCAGTCGTAACCGAATGAACCGGCACATACCGCCTGTTTCTTCTGTTTTATGTATACAATTTAGGGCTCGCGACAATACAATATCCCATGAACTATAGGATCATTGGGCGCTAGTTAGGTATATATCAGGAAAGAACTAAATAACGACATCAGCTTCAAGACACCCTGCCTTGCTCAAGCTGAACTCGTTCAAAGTTTTCTTTCTCTTGTACTCATTTTTTTTTAATATTTACACGTTGTTCGAAGTTACTGTCAAGCAAGTAAGCAAGCAGGCACGCAAGCAGGCACGCAAGCAGGCACGCAAGCAGGCAGGCAGGCAGGCAAGCAAGCAAGCAAGGCACTAAAAACAACGGTCTCACGGGGAATTCGTAGCTAAACTCGTCTTATTATTTTGCGCTGCCTTTTATTGCCCGCGAATTGTATAAACTTCACCAGCGAAAGATTTTTGCGGAAGTGAGTGGCTGAGCAATCGGCCGGAAAATTTCTAGCTTCTTCTTCGCTCAAGAAACACTTTTTTGAACGGGGAACAATTTTGAGCACTTTAATTGTTGAATTTCTAGGTACCATGCATGAGCTAAGTTATGAGTGGGAGTTTACGAAGCATTTATAGCGAGAAAGTTAAGTTTTCATTTGATACACGCAGAGAGTCCCGAAATTATGAATATGTGGTTACGAACTTACTCTTTGAAAGAATCTCTGGATGTACAAATTTGTACAAACCGCGATGTTGCATATACTCAATTCTTCACTGTGAAATTATCGACAAGCTTTGCGAAAGCATTGGCAGAAACTGAATCAAGCAGCACTACAAGTGTGCCTTATCTGAGGCAATCTAAGATTCAATCTAGCAGTACGAGTCGAGGGTTTTCCCTCTGACGCTGGGGGCGGAACAGGGTTTCCCGCTAGCTGTTGAGCGAAATTACAGTCCCTGTAGCAATTCCGTCGATTTCAGGGACCCTTGAGTTTTACGAAATTGTTTAAGAGCGACGTCGTTGATTTCTTAATATTATCGGTAAATCTTCAAAAGCAGCAATGCAGTGCTTTTTCTATGTGGGAATTGGTTGTGAAAGAAGTTATATGAATATTATTTGACGTAACGAATGCCAACAGGAGTCTCTAGAGGAGATGAATGGAAGAACGGTGGGTGTATATGAAAAAACATTTTGCATAATTTGGGGGCCTCATCATTAATTTTATAGTAAATAGAACAGTGATCGAGAGGAATGCTCAAGTAAGATTCTGTACAAATTGTAAGAAAATTGCGTAGTCAAAGTCATTTGAAGCATGAGAAGCTTATTGAATGTCATGAAAGAAACGAAAATTATTTCCCGTACCTGTGCATTACATATATCCATAAAACATATGATCCCAATTTCTACAACGCTAAATGATAACAAAGAGGAACTCGCGATCTACTCGTGGGACCGAACATATTCTTGAAAACCCTCAACATATTTTTCCAACACTATTACCCGTTTGGTTTCATTTTCGCTGACTGTTGTGCAAGTTTTTAAAGGATTTTAGAATTATCGTAACCGATACCCCATTTTCTTTGGAGCTAATCATCTTTACTATCCGTCTCGTTAATCTATTTTAGACGGAGAACGAACGAGCTGCCCATAAGACTTCTAAGCCTCAGCTTGTGAGCCAACAGTGAATGGCCTTTCTTGGTCCGCCTCACAGGCAGGATGAGGTCGAAGGAACGCCTTGAGAAAGAGAATGGCGGAAAATGCGTCAGATGAAGGGAAAGTGGGAGTGAGAAAAACAATGTAGGATAGGGAAGAAAAGGAGTGATTTAAAAGAAAAAAGCCAGAGGGGAGGCACAATATCATAGAAACACAGAGGAAATAAGCACGCTCAGCAAGGGAATCATTAACATCAGGAGTCGTTCTTCAAAGCACAGAAATTGTGCAATGAAGCGTAAAAATAATTGTGATCTCGTAACAAGAGAGAAAACTGCAAGAAAATCTCCCTTTACTCTGACCAAGCAACTCTGTGAGAAAATAAAAGGTCATGCGCAAAAATAAAACAAAATAAAACGCATACGAGACACTAAAAAAGCGAAAGCTTCAGGTCGAACAAGTTCCATTGATGAGCAGCATTGAAGGACTTGACAATCTATAATGAAACTTGCCTCGTTGAAAAGGCCACGCCTTTGTAGGAGCCTCCTTCCTGCAGCCCACACAATGCGTCAGATCAATGGGTTTACAGGGTGGCAGGATGGATGGACTACTTCAGAATACAATAACCCATAGCCCTGAAATTGTTTTAGAAATTGTGACATTATGAAGAAAACTTATTGCAAATAGGAATTGGGGTATTGATGAAAATGAGGCTCATGCCTCAACTGCTTTGAGGATCAAAGAAATATATTGATCATGTTTATCATACGTTGATGCGTTGGATTAGTTTGTAATCAGTCATTCGATTGTAAGTCTAGAATTAAACTTCTCAATAGAAAAATCTCTCACTGAAATTGGCAGTTGAGGAAAATGAAAAATTTTAAATTAGATATGCGTGATCAAAGGAATCTATGAAATTGAAAGCAAATTGAATTGTGGGTTTAAAACCCGTGGAGTTTACGTACATTTTATGGACGTATGTACGAATTCTGGGAGTAAATGAAATCTGAATTTTAAAATCCGTAGAGTTTACTTCACAAAATTAATTTTAACCCTAGAACGAAAAGCGCGTTATTTACGAATTTAGCGCGCTGGAGACTCCAAAAGAAGTATACTTTGCAAGTCCGGAAATAAAGTGCAGGGAAAATATGAATACTTCGTGGGCTGGAGCCTCATTATCTCGAAGTTGGCCAGCAACTTGAGGCAAATATTTTCCGCTAGTTGAGTGATTGCTCCCAGGTAATGAATTTGAGACCGCTTCTCCACACAGAAATGACTGCGACGAGATGTAGATGACCTGCGAAGTAAATTTCGATCTTTCCCATTTGAAATCCGTAATTTTTTTAACAAACGAATGGGTGAATATTGTCGTAAATAAATTCCTCTCCCCTCGAAAACTTCTTGTTCTTTTCAATTTCCACTAATACTCTGCATATACTCTCAGATTTTCATGCATATAAGAAATATTTGCACTTTGAAGCAGTTTCTGAGACTGTTGACGATTTTAATCATGCTTGATGGCACCTATTCCAATTTCGTCCCGGGACAACTCCGAAGTTCAGGGAAATCTTTTGCTTCACGAAGGGCTTTAGTTTGAGCGACTTACGACCGAGACGATCTGAAATGCTACTTCAGTACCTCACCAATACCTGATATTCTCATCAGTTTCTACCTAAATTTGAAGGTAAAAGGCCGTTTTCACCATCCCAGTGCCCACTGCAGAGGTCAAGAGCCTCGTTCTCTCGATTTCAACATCCAAATGTGATAATGTTGTTTCTAGAGACGGGTTTGATGCTGCTCTCCCTTCCAAATGAGTTCGTGATGTTGTAGCAGGGATAAAATATTCTGGCTTTGAAGTTTTTCTATGCGAAAGAAAACTTTGTTTTGTTCTCGAGTTTCTTCTTCAGCTTCGAAAATTTTTGTTCCTTTGAAGTAATTTGTTCTTTAGTTCGTCGAACTCGAGCAACGTAATCTATTTCGAACAAAGTAACTCAGAATTTATAACAACAATATGAGAAGTTTAAAAGACCGTCACTCTTTGGTTAGGGTGAAACTCAGTGCGTGCTGAGCTCTTGTGCTAATTAACCGCACACACTCTATGCTTTCCGATTGTTTTTTATGCTCGATTATTTTCCATTAGCCTTCCGATCACATGAGGCCTGTTTATGTATTTTATTTCTTCACTTCTTTTGCTTCCACTCAAAGTGTTACAGACTTTGCATTCCCATTATTTGTTCGAGTGCCTCTCTTATTTGCTTGTGTTCCTGAGCTTCAATTATTTCCAGTATTTTTTCCAGAGTAGTTTATATTTTCATAGACGTTCAACGCGATTACTATTTATAACATTTGCTCTTTTACGTCTTCAAGTTGTTTTGCGATTAATTCCACACACATTCCTACTTCCAAGATATTTCAATGATGTGCTCAAATATCTCAGCCATAAAATTCGTGCGTTCTCACATATGTATCTCTCTCTGGGCTATCAGCTCCTGCTATCTAAAACAAGCATCCTCTCTCTGCAATACCAGAGTAACACACCCTACTATTCTTATTACTTTTTTCAATATTCTACCGTGAAATTATTTTCTTTAATTCAATCAGCAATCATAGTTACTCCAGTGATGCTTCTTTACTATTGTGCTTTCATCGATGGAACCGACCATCCTAGTTCCTACAGTATGCTCCCACCACTAGTATACGTTCACCTGCAGTATGCTCCCATCACTAGTATACGTTCACCTACAGTATGCTCCCACCACTAGTATACGCTCACCTACAGTATGCTCCCACCACTAGTATACGTTCACCTATAGAATGCTCGCTCCCACCACTAGTATACGGTCACCTATAGTATGCTCCCCCCAATAGTTTGTCTTGATTGGAGTAACCTACTATCCTAGTTACTCCCTTGAGGCCTAAACATCTAGTTTCTGTTCAGTCAAGTAACCGGCCTATTCAGAACAATGTAGCTGTAATCCACCGCCCCTCTTGTTCCGTTAAGTTCTCAAACTCCGACCTCCAAGCCAAAAGCTCTCTCGCTTCAAAGGTCTTTCTCGTAAGAGTGTCGTTGGGTTCCCTGGAGTAGTAATTACGGCCCTAATTAAGAAATGATTAAGAAATTTTCTAGAACAGTGACCCCTTTGAGGCAAACTTGAGAAACATCGATGAAATCTCAGTCATGGAGATCAGCGTAGTAAAAATTTAGATCATCCGTCCGCAAAAAACTCGCAAACGGCTACCAAACCTACATCAAGACAATGCTTTCGGTATCGAACTTGATTCCGAGCATCCATAATAATTCACAGCTGATATAAAAGAAATGAAAACAGCAGGTGGTATGCAGTTCATTTTACGAGTTATGAGGATTGGCAAAAACTTCTACTGCATGCCCAGAATTATCATCTGCAGTATTGCTGTCATTGGAAATCAATGACGATTCTCTCGCCTGTGCTCTGCTGGAGCTCGCTTCCCTTAATTCAGGCTGTCAATACACAGATGGTAGGTGACATTTATTTTGGACCGAAGGCTTCGAAGTTTTCCAATCATTCAGATAATATGGATTGATGTATCTTATAAAAACTAAAGGCTTGGGTTCATTCTAAGTGAGTGAAATGTGCTGTCGTAAATACAAAGGTAGTAATGATACGAAAATAAAGAAAATATAGATGTCTAAGTATTATACTGATGTGTGTATTTCAGCATCCAAGGGCAGAGAATGAAAAAGAACTTGCTCCTAATTTATGCGTTAGTGCCATATTCACGGTGAAGCATCGGCGAATATGAATTAGTGCGCCTGGTAACCTGCACAGAGATCAGAATAACAAAGAGTCTCTTTCGATTTGTGGGTCGGCAGCACGTCAATAAACAGTTTTCATTAGAAAAAAATATACTTAAGCATCTCGCACGACACCTCCATGATCGCTTGGGTCGAGCAAAAGATAGAAAAGTATGCATACATATCTTCTCATCACGTGAGAGGAGCACATTGAACATAATCAGTGAATGAGTGCTGAGATAATTCAAAGCGAAACATTCTATTCTAACATGAAAGCAAGAGTGCTTTGCCATTCTTCGCGATCTCATTTCTGGCGCAGACAATGCAACAGGAGGACGAATAGCGACCCTCACAAAGACCGCGCACCGACCGATGTTTTGTCCCCATAAAGGATAGAGCGTGGCTCGTTTTATCTAACCTAAGACGGTCTTATTCCGCGAATTGTAAGACGAGATTCCCTTCGTCTTACGCTAATTTACCCTCGGATCAATCTTTTCTTTTGAAAACGGGCCTGCAGAGAACGATAACAAAGATAAATAACACACGGAGACCTCATTTCCTGCGATGCAATGCGTGCTGCTTCGGTCTGCTGAGGGCAGAAATGAAGGATTCATTTTCACTTAAATTACTCCGTGAAAATACATTACTATATATTTTGATGGAAAAATTCTCGTTCGGAAAATGATGAACAAATATGTTGTTTAATATTTTGTCACCTGAGTATTGAATACTGAAGGAAAAGGGGTTTTGAGATGATTGTTAAATTACCACCCTCAGGTATGCTTGAAATATCCCTTAACATGTGCATTGTCCTGCTTATGCAAACGCTTGTCCATTTTCGATGCCAAAATTTGACGTTATCCATGAAGGTTTGGTGAACCATGAAATAAGTTCCAACGCTGAGATGAGATGACTTCATTTGATGTTCGAGAAATAAAATTCTAATGTTGATTTATCAGTGAACTAGTGAAACTCTGGAAAGAAAGTCGCTCTTTGAAATCACACAAATCAATTCAAGAAATACGGATTACATGTCACTTGATATTAACTCTTCGAAGAGTAGTGCCAAAATGATATTGTATGGTTTTCATACTATAAATGACAGTCTCTCAATTGCTATTGATGAACCTAGATACTTCCACACATAACCCAACAACTTACCTTAGTCGTCAAATTGCTCTAAGCTACTGTACATCGCCCCAAAGTGGACACAGCACATCTCGCCGCCGAGAGATCCGTCGGGAGGCGAAAGGTTTGATTAGGGCAAGCATGATTAGCACTGACCAACTTGTCGGATTTTATCTTCCATTCCCTTATGCCAACTACTCTATGTTTAGAAGTGGCAGAGTGAAGGTAAAATATGCACATGGGCTTCAGTGAATTCTTGATTTTCACATCCGACTCTTAGAAAAAGCCGTGAAAAAAAGTACATGTACAAAATTCAAAAAGGAAGTAACGAAATACGATTTTGATATCTTTTTCTACTGTCGAGGCTGCTCATAGTATGAGGGACAGAACAAAAATTCTACTTCCATTAAAATCCAGCCATTCACATTTAATATTTTCTCATTCGTTTGTTCTGCCTTCATCGCCATTAAAATTCTCTTGGATTTAGAAATACATTTATTCTGCGGGATTAATAGGAGATTATGCGAGATTAGCATGATAAACATCAGATCACTATTATGATTTTGATATACACTTTTCCAGTCATCAGAAAATTGTCGATTTCGTTCGAAATGCACGAATTTTGCACCAAGAGTAAACTAGCTTTTAAATTAATTAATATGCGAGTGGTATTCAGTTAAATTTCGAAATGGTGTTGACATACTTTCATGTCTCACATTTTACCACGAAACTATTAAACACTGCATAGAGTTAGTTACTCCGTAGGATCCAACTGTACTCAGTATCCCCTCATCAAGGTGCCCAAACTCATCACATGTTATTATTAGTTCACTGACCCAAGCTACTTCATTTTATCCACTGTACTTCACACTGTGCACCTAACATTGTTTGCATACTGTTAACGGTGCTTCGTCATAATTCCAAGTCCCCGCTACCACTCCGATGCAGACATGAATTATTGACCAGGGCGTCGCGGCTCAAGCGAAAAGATGGAGAGAAATAAATGGAGTGCATTTTCTAGGAAATGACCTCGACCGGGGACGTGCTTATTCATGTCGAGCAGAACATGTGCGGGGCACAAAAGATCCTAAAGAGAACCAGAGAAACAGGCACGCCTGACCCACCGGCATCATGCACACTCAAGAACGTGTGCTTTAAAAATGATCGCTATTATGTCGAACGGTGGCATCTACAGCATCGATCAGGCGTGGTAGTGGAAGATTACCGATGTTTTTTAAGGTGGGCTTTTTGTAACGCGAAAGCTTCTTGGCTTATGGTGCGATAAAGTTATCGAAAGCGTTTGATGTTCTCGCATAAATGAAGCTACTTGCTTCAGCAAATTGTACGAGTTTCGTAAAAATTGACCTTGAGGTTCAGCCTAGCATGGAATCGCTTTTCATTAGACTTGTTTCACCAATAAATGCGAAATAATTCGGTGAATACAAATTGATTTACCGATGGATATAAAGTGATTCGGTGAATGCAAATGAGTCACCGATGAATGAACAATGACTCCGTGAAATCAACGCAAAATGCTGGAAGATTGTTGAAAATGCGACAAAAAGTTCGTCTGAAAATTCATCCAGAGCAAAAGTGAAAAGTTCTAACAAGAATCTAGGATCGCAGACCCGGAATTTTTCTCCGCCCCATACTGGAGGAAACAACCGTTTTATTTTCAACCTTATCTCGAGAGGGCAGCTTAAGCTCCAGCTCTGTACTCTGCTTACAAACGGGAAGGATTTTTAGCGTCTCCATTCAGAATGTCCAGCTGTTGATAACGTAACAGCTCTAGCCTTAAACTTTCGAGAAACTGAAAAAAGTCCCCCGAAAGAAAAGCGGTTATTTGATCGCGTTACATACATAGGTGTGCCAAATTTGAAAGCGATTCCTCCTGTGGGAGAAAGTCTTTCGAAATCCCGATGGTTTCCTCAACATATCGTATGACGAATACAAGTACTCGTACCTACAAGGAAATTGATTTGTGCGAAAGACTTCGTTCATACAAGCAGTTTTGAGCTCCTGTACGTATTTCTCCACTTCCAGCACAAGCACTCGCCGGGCCACTCCAGCGCCTACGGATTTTCTCCTTCCCCCAAGCGGGGAAATTATACAAGTCAAGGTGACTTCCGTTGTCGGAATGATTACTTTCAAATTATCTCCGCCGGAGTGATTCCCGGCTTTCAAGTGTTGCTCCGCATGGTAGCGAGTCGTTACCTCCCAGCGTCAGGTGATGCATCTCATCCCAACGCGTCGTATGCGTGGCACCAACCGGCAAGCCTTACGGCTTGAGAAACTTGCCTTTTTGACCTGGAAATGCGAAGTATGGTGTGCTTCTTCCGGCCCCCATACGCTACACTGAACTTTAATATTAGATAAAAGATGCGGACACGGAATAAATGTGAACACGGTTTGTGTTCAGGGATTATGATGATTTCAGGCAGCGATAGAAGATGCCTTCAAGCTCGAGCGTTGTTTTCTATGTCTATCTCCACATACTGAATTTTTAAGAGCCTGTAAGATCTCGAAGAAAAGGTTCGCAGTGCTACATAAAATGCGTTGAAAAACTAAGAAGCAAAAGTCACAGTGTTTTGATCAAGCTGCAAGACGCGACTGCAAGAGCAGCTCGTGCATCACGGCCGGAACACAAAAGGTGCCAGCATCGCTCCAGGAAATCTGACTTCAATAAAATGAATAATCTTTTCATGAGGCCAAGAATGAGTGACTTAAAAAAACTGTGAAAGGCTTCTTCTCCAAATATCGAGGCTCGTTAACTGGCTTTCTTTTGCCAAGTATATATATATTTTTTAATGGAAGTGTAGATATTGATCATTCGAATAATTCCTTAATAAGCTGACTAGCCTCCAGTCACAGAATAAAGTACTCAGAGCAACAAAAAGTTCCGCAACAAATTTTGCATTCAAAGTCCTTTGCTAAAAATACCTTGGACGCAAACTCACAAAGGCGGTGGTGAATTAGTAAAACGCAGTAAAAAATAGCAATAGTTCGGGACTCCAAAACGTTTTTTATTTGAAAGCAGATCATTTAACGAAAAAAGAGCTCCCGGAGTTATTTAGGCGGCCATCAATTATTTATAGGCCTCTCTAAAAGCGGATCAATACGTCCCCGGAGCATGGAGTGTAACCATTAATTTTAGACATAAATAAACGAGGGGATTTTAAGGTCGTTATTTATTGAACTGCATTATTTCGCTTAGGCTTGCGAAGAAAAAGTAAAATGGGATTCCATAAATTGGTAGACCCCAGCGCTCGGCCCGAGGCAAGTCCGGAACTGGGTGCGCTCTGACTGATGAGGTGCCGTGTATGTGTGTTTATGAATATCAATAGTCGTAAAATTACGAGGTAAAATTCGGTGTCGTCGAAGGAATGTCAACTGAAAATTCAAAAATTGTGCTACAGCGTTTTAGTGGTGCATGGTTTGTCAGACTGGTCGATCGCACGCTTCATAATGAAAGTAGACGTATGAGAACGCGGGGTGAGTTCTATTTATCGAATTATCTATCGTTTCAAATTTGATTGATGAAGCGTCACTGCCGCATGTCAAAACAGCGTCAGTACAGGCAATTATTCAGCGAATTCGGAACATAAACTTCACGTAGCAACGTGAATTCATTTATTCATTCATTCTGACACGCTTCAGGCATTTTAATTGACGCTTCCCGTATAAATGAATTGAAATGACTTTGTAACCATGAATAGAAGTTGTTGTCGTTACTGCCTAATTGTTTGCCAATTAATTATTATGATTTGCTAAGAAGTACAAGAAATACTTTTTATTGCTCAATACCTGTTACTAAATTGAATGGTACCCCGAACAACTACGGAAATATTTATTGTAAGAATACTTCATCATAAGTGTCTTAGTGGTAAAAAATAAAGGTTTCGGTTCTAATGCAAAGAACGTACGTATTTCAGTTCGATTTGATCAATTATTCCTGTACTCGTTCGCCTAAATTGGTCGTGACCCCGTTTACTCGTTCTACATTCTGTAACACAAACAGCGCTGCAAATCTCAAATTCTTCCGTCGGACGCCGACGCGCAAACGACTGACACACCTCAGTATTTTCCTAAAAAATAGAGAGCGTAATGCTCACACTAGGAGAGGTTTTTCGGTTCTCTCGTTTCCGATGACTTGTGAACATTGCGTACAAGTGCATAAAATCCCCAATTCTACATCAGGACTTTCAACATAAATCATTTATCCTGCATAAGAGATCGAATTTCATGTTTAGTGATGTAGTGGTAATAGAATAACAGCGTGTCAGTGACTCAGACTATCTCGCACCGAAAGAAAACGGACCATTTCGTATAGACTGGAAAATGGGGAATCTATGCATAGGGTGAGTTCCTACATAGGATCCCCTGTGCAGAGAAATACCAATGTATGACGGAAAAGGAAGAAAAGATAAAGAATGAACAACGAAGAAGGCATGGAAATGGAAAGAAACGAAGTGGACCTGAAAGATAGAAGTCCTGGCTAGAGCTGCGGTAATCTGACAGTGCCTGTTGGAGACGCCAGTCCCTGTAACAAAAAGTAGACAAACCTAACGAACCTCACCCTGTTGCCTATGGCCTATCCTACGCTCCCAGAGGGTAGTTCAGTGATGTGCCTCCACTCACGTTACATTTTGGGAGATTTGCATGTACTTTTTCCTTGTAAACGTACGAAATAAAAATAGTGAAGCTGCAAAAATCATAACTATTAAATGTATAACTATTAAATATAGAAGTAATATCCACAAGCAGCAAATTCACTGAATATTGAAAATCACATAAATATCTACACACATATCCAAGTTGTACAATGAACGAATGTTAACTTGAACTTTTCACTAAAATCTTCAACAAGGAAATTTCTGGCAAATACATATGCTGCTATCCATTCATTCAGGGTAAGACGTGTAAAAAAGACCGCGCCCCTCAAGCCTTCAATTTACATAAATTTACTCCTACCTTCGGGACGGAACGTGTTCCAATACTTACAATAGAGAGTTCCAACGGATTTGTTAAATGAATTATTTATTGCAAGAGATTTTGTTCTCATTTGATGCACATTTATGAGCACATTCCCTCTAGTTTTGACCGAAACAGTGAGAATTCAAGACCAAATAGTATTGTTCTTCACATGCACAATTCTTGACAGCGGTCAATGAAGCGTCAGCTCTTGATGAGCGTCACAATTGCTGCGTAGTTTGTGAGCGTGACGTGGTGCAGCCAACGCGCAAAGTCGCTTGAACATTTTTTCGAGATCTTACAAAATGCAGTCGAGTTCCCTTTTGAGAAAATTTTTGAAAAAAATATCCATTGTAACTTGAGCACCGCAGGCCTCTCGAGCTCAGCAACGCATGAAAATTTTGCCACTGCCAAACTGCGACTTTTTTTGCCTAACTCTGAGCGGTTTATCCTTTAGCTTGTTGCAAAAATAAAATGTGGGAGTATGGAGAACTTTTTCTTAGGCTCCAGCAAGTCCCTATTTGACTGAGACTTTAATGCTCAGCGCTGGAATATGCTTTGGTCAATTTCATCGATTATGATTCTCCCCCGTCTTAAAAGCTTTTTGGGGATTTTTTATTTACATAATATTCACGCCAAAAATTATGTATCATCTCAGACTTATGTAAATATCTAAAGTACAATATATATACAAACAAATTTCAGTTTATATTGACCCCTATTCTCTAAGCGATAATAAGGTATTGTTCATTGTTGCAAAAAGTATCACTAAAACTAAAAAAATGCCTGATATTTCAGTTAACCACATTAACACGCTAAACAAGCTCAACCTTCACTTACAGACATCATTCATCACACATCTCTGGGAGTTATTCAACCCCTAGTGTCTCAGGACCACATCGTTCCACCCACTTGACCAGCGGCGGCGGCAGGAACATCCCCTGTAACTGTATCTTCTTCGTCCGAGAAAAATAACCGTATCACCTCTACCGGACTTGAGACTAGCTGCTTTCTACCTCAGCGACTAGTCACGCCGAGGGACGGCAGCAGCGCACCCCACAACCTCATATGTGGGTCGGCAGGACGCTGTTCGAGAAGGTCCATAATTGATGGCGCCAACTAAACGACGTCGACTCTGATAATTTATGCGACCGAAGACGCGTCTTGCATTGTAATTCTCACTGGAGTTATGGTCTGCAATAAAGCTAAGTGAGGCAACACGTTCGGGAGCGGAACAGGCGAGACTCCGAGCAGAGCTGTCTCTCGCCAAGAGGAAGAGTCCCCCACTTGTCAACACAAAGGCGCTGGGACAAAACGTTGAATTATGGCTGTCATAGCAGGCAATGTATGGAGACTTGCGAGTGCGTCCGCAGTCTCTCTCAAAAATGCTGCAGAATGGAGTTTGTCCGGTGGAACGAACTACATTTTGCAGCGACAAGATCTGCATCGCGGAGACTAATCATACAAAAGTTAGCTGAAAAACAAGGATTTTCGCCACTCACTCACCACGCGTTTATCGACTGGAGACTATAAAACTAGGGGATTAACGGACACGGTAAATTTATGGTAGAATTTCGGTCCAATTTTCTTATCGATGATATCATGTTTTATTGATATTACCCACATGTTCTCTAAAATATTAATAAGCGCACGTATATGGAAAACAAAATTCAATGCAGTCAATTCAGTCGAAAGCCAATTTACATTCTTATGGTACGTAGGAAAGAACTCCAAAGGTATTGCTTTTTTACGAGTCCTCCCATATTGTTATCCAAGGAGTTGTTTTATAAAGATGTGCCAGGTTTCTTTTTAATTATCGGCGGGAGCTACGGTACTCCTTTTGAACAGGAATTCTTACAAGCTTTTAATGAAACTTTTTCAAACATTTCTGATCTCAAACAATAGATTCATTAAGCTTGACGTATTACTCGTGTTATTTTCGGTGACTGGAGTTTGATATAACCTATGATAAATATCTATCCTGTTTAATAACACTCCTAGTGAGTGTATTTTTCAATTGTGCAACCCTGTATTTACGCTCTGAAGGATTTACGTAGGAGAAAATTCCCGTGCTTAGATTCTCGGGTCCGCATACCACAGCAGCGAGACTGTCACGGAAGGCAGTCCGTATCTGTGATACGGAAAATAACGCATTTCACCAGAAATTCACCGTCATTTGTGACGGCAAGGAGAAGCTACCAAACTGACCCACAGTAACGGTGTAGCATCTGCCAAACTGTTGTCACGCTCAGATTCACGACTTATTTTTTTATAAGTAAATTGGACGTCAGCTGAACGGTTCGTTTGAACGAGAAGAGGCTCATTGCCCGGCTAGAGATGCTCCGATGGCAGAATGGCAACAACAAAGTATCGTGCGATATTGATCATGTGAATCGAACTAAATTTTGCAATGTTACCAACCTTGCTATGAAAATAATCACATTGCTTCACCATGCCTTGAATCACTCCACTCACTTATAGTTAACTCTTCACCCTAAAAAATCAACGAAAATCTTGAAACTTTGTGAAAGCAGACTTGAATGTGTGAAAAATTGATGCGTCATGCATCAATTATGCGTCATGCATCACTTTACATAATCGAATGAATTTAAAATAAAAGTAGGTAGTAATAAATACAGTGTGCCCACGATAAATGTATCCACTGATTTTAAATATTATTATTTAAATATTAAGTTGCGGGACAATGACGTTAATTACTTAAGATGCATTCTTATTCACAGTAAACCTGACGTGAAATAATTTTATTTTCAGTATCACTGATACGGACTGCCTTCTCTGACGGTCTCGTTGTTGGTAAGAAACACGGACCCGGGAATTTTCTCCTAACTAAATTCTTAAAAGCGTGACAGAGAGATGGACGGACCAACCAAATAACACTGGGTTATTATCATACAGAGTGATGTATCCATGATACCATACCACATTTTAATTCCGATTCATTTCTGTAGCTTTTTTATCCTTTAAAAAATGCAGCTTTAGAAACCATCAGCGGATTTATTACGTATAATCATCGGATAGATTTTTCACGGATGGCCTGTAAATTTTACTACGCACTTTATTGCAAAATTCATCCGATTTCCAAATAAGATGAGCTTAATTACGGTGCAAGGGCTCGGACGGATAAATCGGCCGTAATCTGCCTGCATTCGCTCGCTATGATAGCTGCCTCGCGTCACGGTTATAGGGGCAATGACAGGTCGCGTATTTTGAGCGTGGGTGTGTGTGAGTGCAGAATATGTGCGTGTACGTAAGAAACGTGCGGGTGCCCAAAATACGTTCGTGTGCAAAATACGTGCGTGTGCAAAAGACGTGCGTTAGTGCAAAAAACGTGCGTTAGTGCAAAAAATGTGCGTTAGCGTAAAAAACGTGCGTTAGTGTAAAAAACGTGCGTGTAGAAAAATACGTGCGTGTAGAAAAATACGTGCGTGTGCAAAATACGTGCATGAGCAAAATACGTGTGTGTGTGCGTGTGCAAAATAAATGCGTGAGCAAAATACGTGTGTTTGCAAAATACGTGTACGTCCAAATTACCTTTTTGTGCAAGGGACGTTTATGTGCAAAATACGTGCACCACGTACGTACAATGATGGGACATGTATGTACATATGTTGTACGTGCACTCTCAGATGTACAACACGTAGCTGTAGAGACTCACACACGTCAATATGAAATTTTGTGTGCACGTCAACACGATTTTCTATGTGCACGTCAACTCAAAATTCTGTACGCACGTTACCTCAGAATCCTATGTACATGTCAACTCAGAATCCTGTGTACACGTCAACTAAGAATCCTGTGTGCACGTCAACACAGAATTCTGTGTACTCAACTCAGAATCCTGAGTACACGTCGACTCAGAATCATGTGTACTCGTCAACTCAGAATTTTGTGTGCTCGTCAACTCAGAATTTTGTGTGCTCGTCAACTCAGAATTTTGTGCGCTCGTCAACTCAGAATTTTGTGTGCTCGTCAACTCAGAATCTTGTGTACTCGTCAACTCAGAATCCTGTGTACTCGTCAACTCAGAATTCTGTGTACTCGTCGACTAATAAATACTGTGTACTCGTCAACTAATAAATTCTGTGTACTCGTCAACTAATAAATTCTGTGTACTCGTCAACTCAGAATTGCAGAGTTCTGGAGCTCCAGCGCCGCACGTTGTAGCAAAAGCTAGCGAGTTTTCCTGGGTGTTTTTTTTCTTTTGTTAATTCAAAGCTGATGTTTTGCACGCTTTTTGTTTCAAGCAAATTATTTTGTTTTATTTACTCGCATTTTATAGGCTCTTACAGTCACATGAAACTCCGCGTATTTTCAGAGTGGCTTTCTGCTCGTGAATATTCCAACAAAAGTTTTTACTGATAATATCCTCGTTTTTCCCTTAGACGCTTCAGTCTAAGTAATGGGAATAAATGGTGACGTTAAAGCATCTCTTACTACTGATCAAGAACATGATACAAAAATAATTAGAGCACTCTCCCATATGAAGGGAAAATTTTAGTTCAATCTTATCCACATTTACGATACGATAAAAGTTTTTCTTGCAGCGTTTTCTCCCCATTTTAGCTTGGTTGAAACACTTTGACATAACTTTACATGCCGATGTAGTTTTACTGAATATTATGATTCTGCAAGCTTCTAAGGGCTAAAGTTATGCATCTATTTAAGCACTTTACTGGCTTTCCAATGTTGAAGAATAGCAAAAACGTCTCGTAAAATCCGACCAAAAAACTTAGTTTGGGCACAAACGGTGATGCATCAAAACCCTTTGGCAGCAATTACAAGTAGAAGCGATATCATGCGCCCCCTGTGCGCATGAATCACGGAAAAATCACCGTGGAAGCAGCCTTATGTACGCAAAAACTGACATGATTCGTCGTTGACCAGAGGTCCAGAAATGAACGGTTCCAGACTGGCCGAGCAAGGTGTTCCAGGACCGTTCAGGCCCGACATGCTTACGGTGCCGGGCTGCGGCTCGCCGGCGTAATGGTCGATGGAGGGCTGGACACGACACCACTCTTCACACCGAGTTCCCCCTCTTAGGAGAGTTAGTAGAGTGTGTACGGGGCTCTGGGTGCAGCGTACGTGTTGTGTGTTCTATGTACGTGTTGTGTGTTCTATGTACGTGTTATGTATGCTGCGTAGGTGTTGTGTACGTGTTTTGTGTGCTGTATAGGAGTTGTGTACGTGTTGGGTGTGCTGTGTAGGTGTTGTGTGTGCTCAACATGCCCTTGCCTTGGACACGAGAGATAGCCTGCACACTAACATGCTCCTGGCTTGGACACGAGAGATAGCCTGCACACTAACATGCTCCTG